>JARCFY010000366.1:0-25491 GCA_029233225.1 Lepidodactylus listeri | reverse complement strand
ACTTTCTGTTCTGGCAGGAGGAGGCATTGTTCTCAACCGCCTGGTTAAAATCGGCGGCGTTACATTTGATCAGTCCGTGGCGCAGCTTGTACGATACAACCATGACTTCCTCATTGGACGCCTCACAGCAGAGGTGCTCCGCAAAGAGTTTGGTGTCTTCAGTGACGGGACCAATGCAAGTCTGAAAGTAGCCGGACGGGATTTGATTACCGGCGTTCCCCAGCAGCGGGAGATATCCATCAGCCTGGTGCGGGCTGCCATCAAAGAACCTCTGGAGGAGTGTGTAAGGGCCATCCATTCACTTTTGGACCGCACACCACCGGAAGTACGCCGTGCTATTTACAAAAACGGCATATTCCTGACAGGGGGGCTCGCCAATCTTCCGGGACTTGAGACTTACATTGAGGAACTCACCGGAATCCGGGTACGGACAGCGATTGATCCCGATATCTGTGCAGTAACCGGATTAAAGAAAATCATCATGTCAAAGGAACTGAAAAAGCTGGCATATTCTATGCTGGATGAAAATTATAGGTGGATGAGGTAATTATGAAAGTTAAAAATCAGAATACACTTCCAAGTAAATACTGGCTGCTGATTCTGGCAGTCATCTGCATAATACTGCTGGGGGTGGAACGGTTTACAGATGCCGGCGGCCCCTTAAGGTGGATTGGGAACTATACCATTATCCCCATGCAGAAAGGAATCAGCCGGGTAGGCATGTGGATGAGTGATTTTACGGATAACTTTGCCACAATGGAAGAAATTAAAAAAGAAAATTCTGAACTCCAGGCTAAAGTGGACGAGCTTACCATTGATAATACCAGGCTCAGACAGGAACAGTATGAGCTGGAGCGGCTGCAGGAGTTATATAAGCTGGATCAGAATTACGCGGATTATGAAAAGACAGGAGCTCATGTCATAGCCAACAACGGTACAGACTGGTTTAACTCCTTCACTATAGACAAGGGCAGTAAAGACGGAATCAAGGTGGATCAGAATGTACTGGCCGGAAGCGGTCTGGTGGGAATCGTCACAGAAGTCGGTCCCAACTATGCACAAGTACGCTCCATTATAGATGACGAAAGCAATGTCAGCGGTATGACACTGTCCACCTCAGACCTCTGTATGGTAAGGGGCGACCTGAAGCTGATGGATGACGGAAGAATCCGATTCGAGAAGCTTGCTAATAATGACAATGAAATAGAAGTGGGAGAGCAGGTTGTCACCTCTTATATCAGCCCGCAGTTCCTGCAGGGACTTTTTATCGGCTATATCAGTGAAATAAACGTGGATGCAAACAACCTGACCCGTTCCGGATATATTACCCCTGCAGTAGATTTCAGTAAATTGCAGGAAGTACTTGTCATTACCAATACAAAACAGGATTTGACGGATGTAAAGGATTCAGGTGAGTAACATATGAAAAGAAAAATCATTTCCTTTATAATCATAATTGTTTGTTTCCTGCTGCAGAGCACTGTGTTTTCAAAGCTCACATTTGCCTCTGTAAAACCCAACCTGATGGTAATTGTGACATCGGCGTTCGGGTTCATGCGCGGGAAGAAGGAAGGGATGGCAGTGGGATTTATCTCCGGACTGCTGGTGGATGTATTCTGGGGGAATGCACTTGGATTCAATATGCTGATTTTTACAGTAATTGGATATGCAAACGGAATGTTCAAGAGGTTGTTCTACGATGAGGACATCAAACTTCCTCTGGCATTGATTGCAGCCAGTGAACTGGTATATGGACTGATTGTCTACCTGTTCCTGTTCATGCTGCAGGGGAAATTTGATTTCCCTTATTACCTGTCACATATTATTTTACCGGAGCTGGTATATACGATTCTGGTCACTTTGATTTTGTACCAGATCATACTCCATCTGAACCGAAAATTAGAAGCAGAAGAACAAAGGAGTGCAAGCAGATTTGTATAGTTTATGGGACCGAATAAAAGCCGGAGCAGCCGAAATTGTAAGATCCAGAGTATTTGTGGTTATCATTGCATTCTGTGTCATGTTTGCCATACTGATCGTACATCTTTTTCAACTTCAAATTGTAAAAGGGCAGGAATATCTGGACAATTATAAGCTGAAGATACAAAAGACGAAAGTTGTTCCGGGCAACCGGGGCAACATTTACGACCGCAACGGTGTTTTACTGGCGTACAATGAGCTGGCCTATTCTGTGACCATTGAAGACAATGGGGAATATGCTACCGTTGCAGATAAAAATAAAGAACTGAATAAAGTGATAACTAAAATCATTAAGATCGTGGAATCTAACGGCGATGCAGTCATCAGCGACTTCGGTATTGTACTGAACGGAAATGGTGAATATGAATATGCCAAGGAAGAAGGAACGCAGCGTCTCCGTTTTATCGCCGATGTGTACGGTAAAAAAACGATTGATGAACTAAGCGCAGAGCAGAAATCCATGAGTGCTCCGGAACTGATTGATTATCTCTGCACACACAAGGTTAACGGTTACGGCATTAATCAGGACAAGCTGGAAAAAGCCCAGGTGTTAAAGCTGGTCAATATCCGCTATGCCATCGGTCTGAATAGTTTTCAAAAATACATTGCAACAACCGTTGCTGAGGATGTCAGTGATGAGACCGTTGCTGAGATTATGGAGAATCTGGATAAACTTCAGGGTGTGGACATTGCAGAAGATTCGCTCAGGCGGTATGCAGACAGCAAATATTTTTCAAATATTATCGGATATACAGGTCAGATTTCACAGGACGAATATGACGACTTAAGCAAAGAGGACCAGAAAAAGTACTCCCTGACCGATACGATTGGAAAGGATGGTCTGGAAAAGAGCATGGATGAGACACTCCAGGGCGATAAGGGGGAAGTAAAGTTCTATGTCAACAGTGTGGGCAAGGTAACTGAGACCGCCGGTGATAAAGACCCAAAGGCCGGAGATAATCTAATCCTTACCATTGATGCGAATCTTCAGAAAGCAGCCTATGATATCCTGGAACAGGAACTGGCAGGCATCCTTCTTGCCAAGATGCAGAATGTTCTGGATTATGACCGTTCCAAGACAGAAGATGCAGGAAAGGTCATTGTGGCAAGCGGAGATGTGTACAATGCGTTTATTTCCAATGATATTCTGGACATGAGCCATTTTGCAGGCGCAGATGCCGGTAGTACGGAGCAGCTGGTGTACTCCAATTTTTCCTCCTATAAAGAACAGATGATTGGACAGCTGACAGATATTATGCGGGACTCCGGTGCCTCTGCATACAAAGATATGTCAAAAGAGATGCAGGCATATCTGTCTTATATCGTCAATGATATCCTGACGTCGGATACCGGCGTGATTGTAAAAGATGCCATTGATACGGACGATGCCACTTATCTCCAGTGGAGGGAAGAAGAGACCATCAATATCAATACGTATCTGAATTATGTGATTTCACAAAATTGGCTGGATGCCTCCAAGCTAAAGAATTATGTGTCATCAGAAGAAAAATATTCAAATGCAGGAGAGCTGTATGAGGCACTTGTGAATTATGTTGGTGAATATTTGAAGGATGACAGAGGTTTTGATAAACTGATTTACCAGTACATGATTAAGTCTGGTTCCGTCAGCGGCCAGCAGATCTGTCTGATGCTCTATGAACAGGGCATACTGGAATTTGACGAGACCCAGTATAATAACCTGATGGCCGGGGCAGTGGGCGCTTATGATTTTATCAGAGGCAAGATCCAGACACTGGAAATCACGCCCGGTCAGCTGGCACTGGAGCCGTGTACCGGTTCCCTGGTCATGACTGACACAAAGAGCGGTGATGTTCTGGCATGCGTATCTTATCCCGGATATGACAATAACCGGCTTGCCAATACCATGGACAGCGCTTATTACAATAAGCTGGTCACAGACCTGGCGCATCCATTTTATAATAATGCAACACAGGAAAAGACAGCACCCGGTTCTACCTACAAACCTCTTTCTGCCATTGCCGGCCTAACCGAGGGCGTGGTTAGTACAGACACCAGCATTTACTGCGGTGGTGTCTATGAAAAAGTATCACCGAACATTAAGTGCTGGGTATATCCTTCCAATCACGGAAGCCTGACCATCAGCGGTGGGATTGCCAATTCCTGTAACTGTTATTTCTGTGAATTGGGATACCGTCTGAGCCTGAAAGATAATGGTATCAACCAGATAACCAAGGGGGATTCCGAAGGTGAGAGTACCAAGTCCTACTATGACAGTGACCTGGGCCTTAGCAAACTTCGGAAATATGCCACCATGTTTGGCCTGAATGAAAAGTCAGGGCTGGAGATACTGGAATCTGAACCTGAGATTTCCGATGAATCCTCTGTACCTTCTACTATGGGACAGGGTACCAACAACTTTACAACCAGCCAGCTGGCCAGATATATCACATCTGTTGCCAACGAAGGCACTCTCTACGACCTGACACTCCTTGACAAGGTCCAGGATGTGGACGGGAAACTGGTGAAGGAATTCCAACCGAAAGTCAACAGCAATATAGAGGGCATTTCCCAGAACACATGGGATGTCGTACACGAAGGAATGCGTGGTGTTGTCACAAAGAACAGTTTTATATTCTCAAGCCTGACTGACACCGGCTTCCAGCTTTCCGGCAAGACCGGTACCGCACAGCAGAGTAAAACCCATCCTGACCACGGCCTGTTTGTAGGATTTGCCCCAAGCAGTGACCCGGAAGTTGCGTTTGCAGTCCGAATCGCCAACGGATACAGTTCTACATTCGCAGCTGAAGTAGGCAGGGATGTGATGAAGTACTATTATAACCTGGCCGATCCGTCTGAACTGATTACAGGGAATGCGGCGCAGGTATCAGTAACCACATCTGGCGACTAGACGCAGCAAGAAGGGGATGGATTTGTTGTGAAAGACCATGTAATGATTAAAAGTAGTAAATACGGCTTAGCAGTTTATCTGGACAATGAGCTTCCATTTGACGAACTGTTAATGGAAATAGAAATGAAGTTCAAAGCATCCGCCCATTTTTTTGACGGTACAGCCATGGCGGTGAGTTTTGAAAACCGTATGCTTACAAAAGTGGAAGAGCAGGCTCTGATTGACCTTATATCAGAGACTGCAAAAATACAGATTGTGTGCATTGTTGACCACAATGAAAAGACAGAAAGAATGTACAGAAGCGTTGTAGAGCAGAGCCTGGCCTCTATTCCGGAGCCGGACGGACAGTTCTATCGGGGTACTTTAAAGAAAAGGCAGTCGCTGGAATCAGAGACGAGTATCGTCATCATCGGCGACATCGAGGAGGGAGCAACTGTAGTTGCAAAAGGCAATATCGTAGTCATCGGCACGATATACGGCTTTGCACAGGCAGGTGCATCCGGTAATCCGGAAGCATTCATCGCAGCACTTGATATGGCTCCCACGCGGCTGCGCATCGGAGATAAAGAAGTAAAACCAGTGATAGGAGGAAGTTTTTCATGGGCGAAATTATCGTAATCACATCAGGAAAAGGCGGGGTAGGGAAGACAACTACAACTGCAAATATTGGAGCAGGGCTTTCACAATTAGACAAAAAGGTGGTCATCATTGATACGGACCTGGGACTTCGGAACCTGGATGTTGTCATGGGGCTGGAAAATATGATTGTCTACAACTTAGTGGATGTCATTGAAGGAAACTGCCGCTTGAAACAGGCATTGATCAAAGACAAAAGGTATGACAATCTCTATCTTCTCCCGTCTGCACAGACGAAGGATAAGACAGCAATCTCTCCGGGACAGATGAAAAAGCTGACCGCAGAGTTAAAAGAAGAGTATGATTATGTACTTCTGGACTGTCCCGCAGGCATTGAACAGGGATTCCAGAATGCAATAGCAGGAGCAGACAGGGCAATTGTTGTCACAACTCCGGAAGTCTCCGCCATCCGGGATGCAGACCGGATTATCGGACTTCTGGAAGCCAACCAGCTTCAGAAAACTGAGCTTATTATCAACCGTATCCGGATGGATATGGTCCGCAGAGGTGATATGATGTCCATTGACGATGTGACAGAAATCCTGTCTATCCCTTTGATTGGCGCAATCCCTGATGATGAGCAGGTAGTCATCGGCACAAATCAAGGTGAACCGGTGATCGGCATGTCCTCTCTTGCCGGGAAAGCTTACACTAATATATGCAAGCGTATCTTAGGAATAGAAGTACCTTTTCTCGAATTAAGCACAGAAAAAGGATTTTTTTCCAAACTGACCCACATGTTTAAAAGAAACTAGGAGGGGAACAATGGTAAAAAAATCTTCTGTGAAAATTGCAAAAGACAGGCTGAAGGTGCTGGTCATATCAGACAGAGTCCACTGCAACCCGGATTCTTATGAAAAAATATGCAGGGAACTATACCAGTCACTCTCTAAATACCTGGAAATTACACCAGAAGAATTTGACGTTTCCATTACACGTACACATATACATATCAAACTTGCAGGAGAAAAACATTGAGATTACCCAAAATAACAAAACCCTACCGAGTAAAAGATTATAAATTCAGTCTGGTTATCCTTGTACTGGCAGTGTCTATCCTGGGCGTACTAGTCGTCGGCAGTGCAAATCAGGCATATCAGAGCAAACAGGTTATCGGGCTCATTTTCGGGCTTGTGGTGATGGCCGTTGTGTCTCTGATTGACTATGTCTGGGTTCTGAATTTCTATTGGATACTCTATGCAATGTCAGTGGGGATGCTGGTTCTGGTCCTTTTCATCGGTGAAACGGTCAATGGGGCAAAGCGGTGGATTGATATTGGTTTTACCAATTTCCAGCCGTCAGAGCTTGCGAAAATACTTCTGATACTTTTTTTTGCCAGGTTTATTATGGCGCACGAGGAAGATTTGAGTGATAAAAAAACGATTTTAAAAGCAGCCGTATTGATTGCAATCCCCCTTATCCTCATCTATAAAGAGCCAAATCTGTCTACCACAATCTGCATCGCAGCACTGTTCTGCCTGCTGATGTATGTGGGCGGGCTGAGTTACCGTTTTATCGGAACCGTACTGCTGATTCTGATTCCGACAGCTATTATTTTTATCAGTATTGTGGTACAGCCGGATCAGAAGCTTCTGAAAGACTATCAGCAGAACCGTATTCTGTCATGGCTGGAGCCTCAGAAGTATGCAAACGATGAGGCATATCAGCAGAATAATTCGGTCATGGCTATCGGTTCGGGACAGCTGACGGGTAAAGGCTTGAACAATAACACGACCACATCCGTAAAAAACGGCAACTTTATTCTGGAACCTCAGACGGACTTTATTTTTGCTATTGTAGGAGAAGAATTAGGCTTTGTGGGTTGCTGTATTGTAATCACTCTGTTATTATTAATAGTGATTCAATGCATTTTAATCGGTATACGATCGCAGGACACCGCGGGCAAAATTATCTGCTGCGGGGTGGGTTCGCTGATTGGAATACAGACTTTTATTAATATTGCCGTGGCGACGCAGCTATTCCCGAACACAGGAATTCCACTACCGTTTGTCAGTTCTGGGCTTACATCACTGGTAAGTCTGTTTATTGGTATCGGATTTGTACTGAATGTCGGATTACAGCCGAAAAAATATCAGTAAGGAGTGAAAGAGGACAATGAAAATCGGATTGATTGCACATGATTCCAAAAAAAACGCTGATGCAGAATTTCTGCATTGCATACCGGGGGATATTAAGCAGGAATGAACTGTTTGCAACCGGAACAACAGGAAGACTGATTGAAGAGGTAACCAATCTTTCTATCCACAAATATCTGGCGGGGCCTCTGGGAGGGAAGCATCAGCTTGGTGCACAGATTGCACAGAATGATATAGACGCACTGATTTTTCTGCGTGACCCATCCAATCCCAAGCCTCACGAACCTGATGTAAACGATGTAATCCGTCTTTGCGATGTTCATAATATTCCAATGGCTACCAACCTTGCAACTGCAGAGTTATTGGTACTTGCCATTGACAGAGGAGATTTAGACTGGCGTGAGATGTATAGGTAAACCACTTGCATTGGCAGGATGCATCCTGGGAATCGGCCTGTCTCTGACCGGATGTCAGGGACTTGACCGGATATTTCAGAATGATATCGTCACTGCCTATGAGACCGAGAATTATAATAAAAATATATATGAAGGGAGTCTGTTTGCAGAAGACTTATGTGTGACAGACTCGGATATTGAGCTCGAAGGCTTCAAAGGAGACACCTCCCTGACTGCTTCCGGGCTATTTGACTTGAATGAAAAAGCAGTTGATTATGCCTACAAAATCCATGAACGGATTTACCCGGCCAGCACCACGAAGATACTGACAGCTCTGGTAGCACTCAACCATTCTGATTTGGAGGATATGGTCACTGTGAGTAAGGCGGCGGCGGCTGAGAGTTTTGCGGCTGATGCCCAGGTCTGCGGCCTGAAACAAGGAGATCAGATTACCATGGAGGCGCTTCTGAACGGACTTCTGCTTCATTCCGGCAATGACAATGCCGTGGCAATTGCGGAATATGTAGGCGGAAGTGTAGAAGCATTTGCAGATATGATGAACGAACAGGCGGAAAAGCTGATGGCTACGGACACACATTTCGTATCGCCCAACGGTCTGCATGATCCGCAGCATTATACAACTGCTTATGATTTATATCTTATTTTCAATGCATGTATTCAGAACGAGGACTTTTTAAATATCATCCGTTCTGATTCCTACACTGCGGATATTAAAGGGGCTGACGGACAGGTCCGGCAGGAAATATGGTACCCTACCAGTTTTTACGCGAAAGGGGAGGCTGCTCTTCCAGAACGTGCTGTGGTCATTGGCGGAAAAACCGGATATACCGGTGAGGCGGGGAACTGCCTGATCCTTCTGGATGAGAATGCAGAAGGTAACCCTTATATCTCCATCGTAATGGGCGCCGAAACCAAACCACTGCTCTATGAAGACATGACAGATTTGATCAATGCAATCCCTTAACTCTTAATAACGAAAAAAAGAGGGGCATCTCCTGACGGGATTCCCCTTTTTCCATTTGGTTAGTCTGTAATTTTTATGAAGCTGAGTCGGGAGTACTGTTGATTCTTCCGAAAAGGCTGATAAGATATAATCCGCATAGCCCTACGATTGTATAAATTATCCGTGAAAGCCATGTCAGGTTACCAAAGATAAATGCTACCAAATCAAACCGGAATATACCGACTAACAGCCAGTTTAAGGCGCCGATAATTACGAGTGTCAGAGCTGTATTGTCAAACCATTTCATGTTATTTCCTCCTTTTTTATCGATATCGCTATTATGCGCAGTAAATTGGGAATTATACTTTATAAAATAAAGGAATTTTAACTTATGCAGACACAAAGACTTTACTATGCTTTTTCTGATTACTTAAAAAATAAATATGGTGAGAAAGTCTACAAGCTTCCCCTTAACCTTCCGGTCGGATGTCCAAACCGTACAGGCGGAAGGCAGGGCTGTTCATTCTGCGCTGAATCCGGTACCGGATTTGAGGCCCTTTCATCCACCGTCCCTGTAAAGGAACAGCTGCAAGCGGGGCGCCGGCGGATAGAAGACAAATATCATGCTCATAAGTTTATCGCGTATTTTCAGAACTATACCAACACTTATCTTCCGGTCTCAGAATTCAAACAATATATAAGAGAAGCAGCTGAAACAGAAGATATCGTGGAGATAGCCGTCTCCACCAGGCCGGATTGTATCCGCAGGGATTATCTGGAGGTACTGAAACAGGCCGAAACAGAATTCGGTATCTGCATCACCCTGGAACTGGGGCTGCAGACTGTAAATTATCATACACTGCAGGCGGTTTCAAGAGGGCATGGGCTTGCGGAGTTTCTGGATGCGGTACTGCAGATCAAACCTTATGGATTTGAACTATGTACCCACGTTATATTGAACCTTCCGGGAGATGATATGACGGACTGTATTGAAACGGCCCGGGTTCTGTCTGCCCTCGGAATGAATGCCGTTAAAATCCATTCTCTCTACATAGCCAAAAACACATTATTGTGTGAATCATATGAAAATGGTACAATAACGTTATGCTCAAAAGAAGAATACCTGGAGCGGCTGTGTGCTTTCCTGGCGCACTTGGATCCGGGTATTGCAGTAGAAAGACTGTTCAGCCGTATTCCGGAAGAAGATGCTGTTTTTTCAAACTGGGGTACCAGCTGGTGGAAACTGAAAGATGAATTTACAGAAATGATGAAAGCTGCAGCAAATTATCAGGGTAAGGAATTTCACTATCTGAATGGCGCTGCGCTGGATCAGTTATAACAGGAGGCTTTGGTTTGGCTCGTAATGAATTGACAAACATTCAGGTATATAAGAAAAAATGGAGTATGAATATTGGGATTATTATTTTCGGAGTCATTTTTATTTACCTGGCAGTGACAATACTGACTTATCTCACAGCAAAGCATGTGTCTGTCTATGAGGTAAGAGAAGGATCCATCCTGAAGGATACCGCATATACAGGCATGATCCTCAGAGAAGAGGAGGTCATCAATGCCGAATCTTCCGGATACATCAATTACTTTGCACCTGAAGGGTCAAAAGTGGGGAGAAAGTCAAATGTATACAGCCTGTCTTCCTCTGAGCTGGACTTCCAGTCTGCCTCTGCAAAGGAAGGGAACACCGGCCTGACAGATGAACAGCAGAACGCGCTGATTTTAAAAGCACAGTCTTTCAGCGAGAGCTTTCAGGAAAAGCAGTTCCAGGATGTATATACTCTGAAGGATTCCATTGAAAATGCGGTCTCTACCAACTCCAGCCAGAGCCGGCAGGCTCAGCTCTCAAGCATGCTGGAAAGCGGGCAGGAAGGGCTCAGCGTATACCCGGCTGCAGATGACGGCGTGATTCTGTATTCTACAGATGGTTACGAAGGTACGACAATGGAGCAGGTAACAGAGGACATGCTTTCACGAGCCGACTATCAGAAAAAAGAACTGTACAACAATGCGGAGATTAAAGCCGGAGACCCGGCATACAAACTGGTCACCAGTGAAGAATGGACACTTGTGATACCACTTAGTGATGATACCGCACAGGAACTCTCTGAAACAAAAAGCGTCAAAGTACGTTTTTCAAAAGACAACCAGATAACCTGGGCTTCTTTTGCTATATATAATACGGAAAAATCGAACCTGGGCTTTTTGACTTTTGACCATTCCATGGTACGATATGCAGGCGAACGTTTCCTGGACGTGGAGTTGATACTGGAAGATGAATCGGGTCTGAAGATACCTAAATCAGCTAAAACTACAAAGGACTTTTATCTGGTCCCCGAAGACTACCTGACCCAGGGAGGCAATACAAAAGAAACCGGGGTACTGATTCAGGACAAGGATCATGCTGAATTCAAAAAGGTGCAGGTTTACTATCGGGACCAAGAAACCGGTATGGCTTATCTGGACCCTGCCGACTTTGATAAACAGACCAAACTGATGAAACCGGATTCCAACGACACCTACGCTCTGAGCGAGACTGCTGCACTGGATGGTGTCTATAATATCAACAAAGGATATGCCGTATTCCGCCAGATACATATTCTCTGTGAAAGCGAAGAGTATTATATTGTGGAATCAGGAAATGATTATGGCCTCACGAATTATGACCATATTGCGCTGGACAGCGGTACTGTAAAGGAGAATGACGTGGTACTGTAAAACGTCTGATTGAAAGGAGAGCTGACATGATGCTGCAAGAGAACTTCAGACAGATAGAAGAACGTATTCAGGCGGCCTGCCTGCGGGCCGGCCGGAAACGGGAAGAAGTGACGCTTATTGCCGTCAGTAAGACAAAACCTATTCCCATGCTTCAGGAGGCCTATGGTTTCGGCACCCGCATTTTCGGTGAAAATAAAGTACAGGAACTGACCGATAAATATGAGGCTCTTCCTAAAGATATTAAATGGCATATGATCGGCCACCTTCAGCGGAATAAGGTGAAATATATCATAGGCAAAACTGACTTGATTCATTCGGTGGATTCTTTCCGTCTGGCCGAGGCGATTGAAAAAGAAGCTGCAAAAAAGGACTGTATTGTAAATATTCTGATAGAAGTAAATGTGGCTGAAGAAGACAGTAAATTCGGGCTGTCTCCCGAAGAAGTCCCGGGATTTGTGAAAGAAGTGTCACACCTGCCTCATATTCGTATCCAGGGGCTTATGACCATTGCTCCAAATGTAGAAAATCCTGAGGAAAACCGCATATTTTTTGCACGTTTACGTAAGTTATCTGTTGACATTGCGGCCAAAAAAGTTAATAATGTTAATATGAGTATACTTTCTATGGGTATGACGAATGATTATGAAGTTGCAGTTGAAGAGGGCTCTACCATGATACGTGTTGGGACAGGCCTGTTCGGTGCGCGGAATTATGCTCATGAAGACAACGTAAGATAGGAGAGTAAAAATAATGGGAGTATTAGATAAGTTTCTTGATATCATGAAATTAAGTGATGACGATGACGATTACGAAAATGATGATTTCTTCGATGATGAATACGAAGATGATTATGATGATAAACCGGCAAAGCGCAGCCTGTTCGGCGGGCGCTCCAAGGAACGGGATTATGATGATGAGGAAGATGACAGCTATGATATCCAGCCTCATTCCAAATCATCCCATGCATCCAACAATAAAGTAACTCCAATGCGCCAGCCGGCCAAACGAAGCGGGGGAGCCAACATGGAAGTCTGTGTAATCAAGCCGGCTTCTGTAGAGGACGCAAGAGAGATTACAGAGACACTGCTGAGCGGACGGACTGTAATTCTGAATCTGGAAGGCCTGGACCTTGAAGTTGCACAGAGAATTATTGATTTTACATCAGGTGCCACTTTTGCAATTAATGGTAACCTTCAGAAGATTTCCAATTACATATTTCTTGTCACACCGACCAATGTAGATATATCCGGTGACCTGCAGGATCTTCTGAATACATCCTTTGATGCTTCTTCTATGAGGAGCAGGTTTTAGGATACAGGACAGATTATGAATAAAGAAGAATTACTGCTTCAGAAGCGCCTTACAGAATTATCAAATATTGCTTATACAAGGGATATCGTTACATTTTCAGATTTTTTGAATCTGAATGAATTAAATATACTACATTCCACTCCGAAGCATATGTTTCCTTCAAATTACGAAACATATGGGGGATATGAATTTTCAGAGCGTCAGATGGTTGCATTTCTACCTGATGCTCTTTATTATGAGTATGACTATCCCATACGTATCCTGCGGATCCGTCCTTCAAACCCTAAATTTGCGGAACAGCTGACCCACAGGGATTATCTGGGGGCTGTGATGAATCTTGGAATTGAGCGGTGCCGTCTGGGAGACTTCCTTGTGATAGAAAAGGAATGTGTGCTGTTTGCACATGAGTCCATGGCCGAATATATCTGTGATAGTCTCACAAGAATCCGCCATACAACTGTAAAAATAACAGAAGAGCAGAACGCAGATTTTTCATATGAGCCTGATTACCAGGAAATGAAAGGCACCATCCCTTCCGTAAGGCTGGATACTGTACTTTCCCTTGCATTTCCTCTGTCCCGCAGTAAACTGGTCGGTTTGATAGAAGGCGGTAAAGTATTTGTAAACGGAAAATTGATTACGAATAACAGCTGCCGTCTGCAGGAGAAGGACATGATTTCTGTGAGAGGAATGGGAAGAATCCAGTATATGGGTATTCTGTCAGAGACAAAAAAAGGGCGTTTTTATGCCAGTGTACGTAAATATATTTAGAGAGGATTGCGTGAACATGATGCGGACAGACAAAACAAAACGTACGGCACATTATTTTGCTGCCGTCTGCGTGATTATAGCAGGCACGCTGCTGGACCAGTTTACCAAGTATCTGGCAGTGGTACACCTGAAAGACCAGGAGCCCCTGGTTATGATAAAAGGAGTCTTTCAACTGACCTATCTGGAAAACCGTGGTGCTGCATTTGGAATGCTTCAGAACCAGAAGATATTCTTTTTCTTCAGCGCAGCGGTCATTTTAGGTGCCGCAGTCTGGTTCTATCTCAGGGTTCCCATGAACCGCAGATTTTTACCTCTGCGCATTTGTGCAGTGCTGGTGGCCACCGGAGCGATCGGAAACCTGATTGACCGGGTGCGGCTCAATTATGTTGTGGATTTCTTTTACTTTGAACTGATTGATTTTCCAGTTTTCAACGTGGCCGATATCTTTGTAACCATTTCGACTATCGTACTTGCCCTATTGATTCTGTTTTATTATAAGGAGGAGGAATTTGAGCAGATACTTCACCGCAGAGACAGAAGAAGCAACCAGGATTGACCGTTATCTGGCAGATAAGATGCCGGAGCTGTCTCGTTCTTTTATACAGAAAATGATAAAGGACAGTCATGTGACTGTGAATGGTAAGCCTGTAAAATCCAATTACAGGCTTTGTTTTGATGATGTGCTTAAAGTCTCTGTGCCGGAACTTGCGGAACCGGATATCGTGCCTGAGAATATTCCCCTGGATATCCTCTACGAGGACCAGGATATCATCCTGATTAATAAACCTAAAAATATGGTCGTTCATCCCGCACCGGGACATTACACTGGGACCCTGGTCAACGCATTGATGTATCACTGCGGCAGTGAGCTTTCCGGAATTAATGGGGTGATGCGCCCCGGAATTGTACATCGGATTGATATGGATACAACCGGTGTACTGATTGTATGTAAAAATGACATGGCACACCAGAGCCTTGCACAGCAGCTGAAAGATCATTCTATCAACCGTGTATATGAAGCCATTGTGCACGGGAATCTGAAAGAAGACCAGGGAACGGTCCATGCACCCATAGGCAGGCACCCTACAGACCGGAAAAAAATGAGTACCCACGCAAAAAACAGCAGAGAAGCCGTCACACATTATAGCGTGCTGAAACGTTTTGGGAATTACACGTACATCCAGTGCCGCCTGGAAACCGGCCGCACCCATCAGATACGGGTCCATATGGCCTCCATCGGACATCCTTTGCTTGGTGATGCTGTATACGGGCCATCCAAATGTCCTTTCCCGGGCCTTTCCGGCCAGACACTCCATGCCAGAGTTCTGGGAATCATTCATCCGCGGACCGGAGAATATCTGGAGGTATCAGCTCCCCTTCCTATCTATTTTACAGAATTATTAGACAGACTAACCAATAAATAATTTTAAATATTCATAAAATTCTATACATTTTCAGCCAATTGTTATATAATATAACATATAAATTATAATTAATGCTTGTAAAGTAAGACAACAGAAGGAGCGTGAATGGTATGGAAAAGACAAATACAATTATTACCATCGGGAGACAATTCGGAAGTGCAGGGCGTGAGATTGGATACAAGCTTGCAAAAGATCTTGGAATCAAATTATATGACAAGGAGATGCTGGACAGGGCTGCCAAAGAAAGCGGTATCTGCCAGGAACTGTTTGAATCACATGATGAAAAACCGACTAACAGTTTTTTATACTCATTAGTCATGGATACGTATTCTCTGGGATATTCTTCCGGAAGCTACACAGATATGCCCATCAACCATAAAGTTTTTCTGGCTCAGTTTGATGCCATTAAAAAAATCGCAGATGAAGGTCCCTGTATTCTGGTCGGCCGATGTGCAGATTATGCACTGGAGGAGTATGACAATGTCTTAAGTATCTTTGTCCATGCCAGCCTGAATGCAAGAATCCGCAGAATCGCAAGGATTTATGATTTAACGGATGCCAAAGCCAAGGACATGATTCTAAAGACCGACAAGAAGCGGGCCAGCTATTATAACTATTACACAAACAAACGCTGGTCAGATGCCGAAAGTTATGATGTATGCCTTGACAGTTCCCTGTTTGGAATTGAGGGGACTGCAGAGGCCATAAAAAAACTGGTGGAAGTCAAAGAGCGGGAATGTGAGAAGAAGTTGTAATTTTGCAGAGAGTTTTGTTTTTGTTGGAATAATGGGATAAGATGCGAAAGAATGTGACAGGAACCCTGTCACATTCTTTTTGTCTGCCTCATGACGGAAATCTGGAATTGATGACAATTTCTTCCGGGAAACCGACTGCTTCTAATAGGCGGATGGCATTATTGGAATTGCTGATTCCTTTGCGCAGTTTATAATCAAATACAACGTCGCCGTCTTTTATTGATTCACAGAAGTAATAGTTCTCATACTCGTGTCCCAGTGATTTGGCCAATTCCAGGTCGTGGGTTGCCGCCATCACAAGGCAGTTTGATTTGTGTAGATATTTCAGAATCGCCATGGATGCAGACAGGCGTTCCATGGTGTTTGTCCCACGCAGGATTTCGTCAATACCACAGAACACCATACGTTGATCCGTACTTTTAAGGACCATACGCTTCAGATACCGGATTTCTTTCATATAATAACTTTCTCCGGACAGAACGTCATCTCGGACTGCCATGGAAGTCAATACCAGTACGTCAGGTAAGACCATGGAACCGGCAGTGCAAGTATGGATGCTCTGCCCAAGAATGAGATTGACAGCCACTGTTTTAATAAAAGTGGATTTACCAGATGCGTTGGAGCCAGTTAATATCATGTCTTCTGACATATTCAGGCTGTTTTCTACCGGAGCTGCAACCAGCGGATGATAAATGCCATCCATGGACAGCTCTGAATCGCTAAACCGTGGAATACAATATGTTTCAAGGCCCTGTCGGAATGACGCAACGGAAATACATAAATCAAGTTCCCCTACATACTTATATATCTCCATGAATACATGCTGTTTATTTCTCAGGAGTCTGATAGCTTTGTCATATATGATAAAATCCCACATCAAAGCTCCGATCAAATAATCGGATACGATTCCGGCAATATCGCCTGATATGCTGACTTGCTTTTTTCTGTTCAGAGATGTGACCAAACCGGAAACCTTATCTAATTCCCGGACGTTTGCCTTTGCGCCTAATATGTCCCCCTGGCTCAGATTTGTCAAAGCTTTTGCGGTCTTAACCGTATGGATGACTGCATAGAGGGATTCAATCAGTATTTCATATTTTGATTTGTTCAATGCATAAATACCGATATTCAAAAGGAAATTGGCTGCTGCGAATGAACTGATTACCGGATTCATGGTTATTGCCGCACCTGCAGACAGAATCAAAAAGGAGAGCAGCAGCATCTGATAAACTCTGACAAATGGAATACGCTGCAGTTCCAGTGAGTAGATATGTTCCGGTATATAGTAATGAATATCCTTCTTCTTTAAGTTGGCAAGCAGCATCTGGGCTTCTTCCCGTTCTTGCTGGTTTTCACTGTAGAAACGGATTGTTTTTTCCCGCAGCAGAAGCGGGCCTTTGTCTTTGGGCAGTTTGTGGAGTTCACTGAACAAAACCTGTTCTCCGGCAAATGACATGGTATGATTGATACGGCTGAAAATACAGTCCATATCCAAATCATTCCATGTGATATCGTCCACACGCTCATCCTCCGGGATTTCTTCTTTTATCTGGTCATAATAGAGACTTACGGTTTCCCGATTGTATGATTCCGGGGCGTCTCCATTCCACTTCTGCCCATATCTTTTCCGGATCTGAGATTGCAGCCTCTGTTTATATAGCCTCTTTTCCCATATTCTGATTCCGATATAAATGACAGCCATCAACGATAATGTGATTAGGATACTGGCCTGTGCCATACCTTCACCTGCTTTCTTTTACCTTACGTGGGGAATACGCTCCGGCCAGCCCGAAATATTGCCGTTCAGGATTGCCGTAAACATGCGCTGTCTCGCTCCAGGGTGTTCCAGGTTCAGTTCCTTAAGCAGTTCTTTCGCATACTGGCGCTTGGTATGCCCATCAATGGGGCAGGGGCTTTTGACCACCGGCAGGTCATATTTATTTCGGAAACCAATCACATCTGCCTCATCAATGAACATCATCGGACGTATTACGGTCAAATCCATCCGGTCCAGATAGGTCTTTGGTGAGAAAGAGTGGAACCGGCCTTCAAAAATCAAAGACAGAAGCATGGTTTCAATAATATCATCTTTATGGTGGGCGTAAGCCACCTTGTTGCAGCCCATATTTTTTACGGCTTCATTTAATGCGCCTTTCCTCATTTTGGCACAAAGGGAACAGGGATTGCTTTCTTTGCGTACATTAAATAATATTTCCGCAATGTCTGTCTTTACGACCTGATAGGGGATTTCCATCTCCCGGCACAGGCTGGCCACAGGTGTGAAGTCAGTAGAGGCATAACCCAGGTCAATGGTAATGGCGCTTAATTCGAACTGATTAGGATAAAAGCGCTTCAGACCGCGCATGGCATGGAGCAGGGTCAGACTGTCTTTTCCCCCGGAAATTCCCACTGCAATATGGTCCCCTTCGTCAATCATAGAGTATTCATCCACAGCCTTTCTGGTCAGGCTTAATAAATGCTGTAATTTCATAATAAAGATTCCTCTTTCTGTTTATCTGTATGATTCATGAACAATGATAATCATAGCTTATTTCCAGGATAAAGTAAATAAAAGCTGTGGAATTCATGTTATAATGGACTGGCAAAAAGGGGTTACCCCGTTTAATGAGATTTTAAAAAGAGGATACCAGAATGCTGAATTTCAACAACATTTATCACCCACTTACATCCACCCCTTTCTTATCTGACCAAACTTACAGAGAATATAGGCCAAGTGCACAGCTTAAGCCCTACATATCTTGTTATTGGGTCATGTCGGCAGGAAACAGGCAGGAAACAGATAGGCCAATAAGGGAGTCTCTGATTATCCCTGACACCTGTATGGATATCATTGTATATGTTAATCATACCACCGGAAACGTGGACGGGTTTCTGTGCGGGATACAAGACCAGGCATTCCTGACTTCCGATTACGGGCAGGATGGGGATGTTACCAGTTTTGCGGTAAGGTTCCATTTCTGGTCTGCACACCTATTTTTAAACTTGAATCTCAAAGAAACGAAAAATCAGACCTTAGCGCTGCAGGCACTGGGCAGAGAGTGGATTGATTTTTTTCAAACATTCCTCTATGTGAGAGAAGTGGAAGACCGAATTACATATACCGAAGCCTTTCTAGTGAAGAAACTGGAAAATATAGAACTCAATCACAATCTGTTTAATGCCATTGACCAGATACTGGTTACCAATGGCTCTCAGCCGGTCAAAGAAATCTGCAATTACGCATGTGTCAGCCAGAGACAGCTGGAACGGCTGTTCTGCAGGGAAATCGGCCTGCCCCTGAAACGCTTGTCCAATCTGGTCCGCTATCAGAATGTATGGAGGGATATGAATGTTTCCCCTGATTTTCATATTCAAGATGCTGTATATCGCTACGGTTATGCGGATCAGGCACATCTGCTCAATGAATTCAAGCGTTTTCACGGGAGGACTCCTTCAGAAGCACGGAAGCTAGCCTGCAGCCCCAAATAACTATGTCGTTTTTTTTCAATAAACAGAGGACTGGTTCTGGTATAGTATCTCTAAAAGACTGATGGAGGTTATCACTATGAAAATACTGGAACAAAAAGACTTTACTGAAATCCGTACATGGATGCACCGGAATGCCCGTGCTTTGGAACTGGCAATATGGAATTATCACTTTGAAGAAGGCTCCAAAGAGGCAGTGATCAATGCGCTTACATATTATCAGAATGAGGACGGAGGATTCGGCAACGGTCTGGAAGCAGACTGCTGGAATCCGGAATCCTCTCCTTACGCCACCTTAAATGCTGCCGGAATCTTAAAGAGCATAAGGTTCCTGGAAGATACAGAGAATTTATCACATCCGATAGTACAGGGAATCTTCCGCTATCTGGAAAGTGGAGTGCACAGTGACAGTCAAGGATGGCATTTCTCTATTCCGTCCAATGATTCCTATGCCCATGCTCCGTGGTGGACTTACAGCATGGAGACAAATCAAGTACAGGATCTTGGCATCACATCAGGGCTGTGCGCTTTTATTCTCCGATATAGCCAGAAGGATTCAACGCTGTTCCAGAAGGCTTCTGCATATACCAGACAGATTTTGGGTAATGCCTCTGAAATTGAGGATTTCGGCGAGATGGGTGCCGGGGGCGTCAGTATGCTTGTGAATGTCATTGAAGGCTCCGGGTTGGCCTCCGAGTTCAACTGTACCGGTCTGACGGATAAAATGAATAATATAATAAACCGTACCATTGAGCGGGATATGGAAAAATGGTCCCTGTATACACCCAGGCCTTCTGAATTCATCCCTTCACCATACAGCCCGCTCTATCGCGGAAATGAAGAAATCGTAGAACAAGAACTGGATTATCTGGTAGATACGAGGAATCCGGGTGGGGTATGGAACATCACCTGGACCTGGTTTGATTTATGTGAGATGTATTCAAAGGAATTTGCCATCAGCGAGAACTGGTGGATGGCAACAAAGGCTATTGAAAAAGTACAATTCCTGAAAAACTTCTCACGTATTCCACATAATTAAGGAATGAAACTTGACAGATATCCCGGATGTATGATATTTTGTTGAAAATCATGAAATTATTATCCATTTACAGCGTACAGCAGCAGGCATGGTCCGCACAGGATTATTGCCTGTTGTTTTATTTTAAGGATTTTGAGGAATCCTATTGTGGGAGAGAACTACATGAGGATTCTGCTGCGGCAAATGCAGAGATAGAAGAGATAGAAATGAGGATTATATGAAAGACTGGAAGAAAAAAAGCATATTATTTCTGGCAAGCCAGAATATCAGCCTGTTTGGCTCTACTGTAGTCAGTTTTGCAATCACCTGGTACATTACACTGGAGACTTCCTCCGGTATATGGATGACAGCATCCATACTGAGCAGCCTGCTTCCCCAGCTCTTTGTATCTTTATTCGCAGGTGTCTGGGCTGACCGGTACAACCGGAAATACCTGATTATGGGAGCGGATGGTTTCATCGCCCTGGCTACCCTGGGCCTTGCTGTCATGTTCTTTCAGGGTACAGATTCCCTCTGGATGCTTATGGCTGTATCAGCAGTACGTTCTGTAGGTGCCGGTATCCAGACACCGGCAGTCGGTGCGTTACTGCCGCAGATTGTCCCTATGGATAAGCTGACCCGGATGAATGGAATCAATCAGACCTGTGCATCTGTTCTGATGATGGTCTCCCCTGCTGTTGGAGGTGCTTTGCTTGGTACCATTGGCATTGCCTATGCCATGCTGGTAGATGTAGTTACGGCTGTAATGGCAATCCTTGTGATGGCTTTTCTGAAGGTAGAGAAGCCCAAATCTGAGGGAACAGTGTCTATGTGGCATGACTTAAAAGCCGGAATCTTATATACAACCGGGCATTCTGTAGTTTCCAGAATCCTGCTGTTTTACGGTATTGCATTTTTCCTGATAACGCCCTCTGCATTCCTCTCACCTCTCATGATTGAGCGTGTGTTTGGAAATGAAGTGTGGATGCTGTCTGCGAATGAAATCATCTGGACAGTGGGTTCTCTGGCAGGAGGTCTCTTCGTGGCCTGGAAAGGCCGGTTTAAAGATAAGTGGAATGTGGTGGCCCTGTGTTATATCGGATTCGGAATAACTTTTGCCCTGCTTGGCATTGCCCCCACATTCTGGATCTATCTGTTGATTATGTTCGTGTCAGGTTCTATGATGCCTCCATTGTCTACAGCAAGTACCGTTATGCTTCAGGAACAGGTGGAAGAGGATAAATTGGGAAGGGTTTTTTCTGTATTCCAAATTATTTCCTCTGCTGTCATGCCTGCGGGTATGCTGGTATTCGGACCTATGGCAGATTGGATTGATGTGCGGTGGATTATGATTGGCAGCGGCCTGCTTCTGGCGGTAACCGGGCTGTGCCTGAAACGGAAAAAGGAATCGTAGTATAAAATGTAGATGTAATTAATAATGTAACTGTCATTTTTTTATTGTAAGAAAACACCCCGGCTGCAGATATGTAGCCGGGGTGTTTTTTGCATATTTGAGAAATTTTTGTGACATTTTAACAAAAAATCTTTTTCATTACATTTTCTTGTTGACACATCTAAGCGTTGGCGGTATATTAAAATCATTAAATCATATGTATGAGATATGACATATATATAATAAATAAAAGTTAGATAAGTTGTATCGGGCAGGGTACCGGAAGTATATAGGGAGGGCTTGTTATGGAGTATGGGATTATATCTGTTGTGCCTGCAGTCATTGTCATATTATTTGCATTGAAAACCCGTAGAACTTTTGAGGCCCTGCTGGCTGGAACTTTTTGCGCTTATATGATTATGGACGGACCTGACTTTCTGGCATCGTGGATTGCTGCACTTTATGAGGTCCTGACAGATGCAGAAGTACAATGGGTCATTATAGTCTGTGGATTGTTTGGCAGTCTGATTGCTCTGCTGTCAGCAACAAGAAGCACTCTTTCTTTTACAAGAACAATGGCCGGAATATGCAAGACTGCCAAAGCTTCCCTGGTACTTACTGAATTATTAGGCATCTTAATCTTCATTGATGATTATCTGAACATTATCACTCTTGGAACCTGCATGTGTCCGCTGACAGACCGGTATGGAGAACCACGTGAAGCCACAGCCTATATCATTGACTCTACCGGTGCACCAGTCTGTGTCCTGCTTCCGGTCTCAACCTGGGCTATATTTTATGCATCCATTTTCTACTCGCAGCCAGAGGTCGCAGCACTTGGATACCCGGATGCAACTTCCATGTACATAAGTATCATACCATATGCATTCTATCCCTTGTTTACATTAATCGTTGTGTTTTTGTTCTCGATGAAACTGCTTCCTAAACTGGGACGTATGAAAAAAGCCTATGACCGGCCGGAAAAGACAGCCCCATCTGCCCAGCTTCGGGAAACAGCAGAACGGGAAGAGGAAAGTACTTGTAACAAACACGGCAAAACAGGAACCATATGGGATTTTATAATTCCAATTGTACTGGTTATTATCCTGACCATTGTGACAGGTGAGATGACAATTGCGTTGATTGCCGCCATTGCTGTATGCCTGATTATGTACCTTCCCCGCAAACTGATAACATTCGACCGTTTCTTCGATGTCTTCATGGAGGGATTCTGCAGTATCATTCCTACTCTGGCGGTAGTTGTAGCTGCATTTATCATGCAGCACGCAGCAGAGGACATTGGCCTTGCTTCCTTTGTGATTGCAGCCGTCAGCCCATTGGTGAATGCAGCCATTTTTCCGGCAGTTGTTTTTGTAGCCGTGGCCTTTCTTACTTTTGTTACCGGCAGTAATTGGGGCATTCCTGCAGTGTGTGTCCCAATCATTATACCACTTGCTGCAGCACTGAATGCCAATATGGTTCTCACCATGGCAGCAATCCTGTCAGCCGGCACCTTTGGTTCCCACGCATGCTTTTACTCTGATGCCACAGTACTTACCTCCGTATCCTGCGGGATTGATAATATGGACCATGCATTGAGCCAGTTTCCATATGCAATGATTGGGGCAATTCTGTCTTTAGCTGCATTTCTGGTTTGCGGAATCGCAGGTTTCTAAGGTACCCGGTTTCTCCCGGTCACTATAAATAACAGCATTTAAGATGAAATAAGTAAAGGAGGCGGCAATGGAAAAATTTTTTATGGGTATCGATATTGGTACCAACGAATCAAAAGGTGTATTAATTGATGAGCAGTGCAGCATTGTGGCAAAAGCGGTGACCGGTCATGAAACGGAAAACCCAAAACCTAATTTTTACGAACATGATGCTGAAAAAATCTGGTGGGGTGATTTCTGCAGCCTTTCCAAGAAATTGATTGCTGATTCAAAAATTCATCCATCGGATATTGCGGCCGTAGGATGCAGCGCCCTGAGTGCAGATGTTGTCCCAGTGGACAGACACTGCGTACCCTTAAGAAAAGCAATTCTCTACGGGATTGATGCAAGGGCCGGCAAAGAAATCCATGAAATAACGGAATATTACGGACCGGAAAGAATGCAGGAAATATTCGGGGACCGGGAACTGTGTTCCTCTGATTGTATGCCCAAGATTCTGTGGCTTAAGAACCATGAACCTGCAATATTTGAGCGTGCGTATAAGTTCCTGACAGCATCCTCCTATCTGACGGCAAAGCTGACAGATCACTATGTCATTGACCGCTATCTGGCAATCTCATCATTTGCTCCCTGTTATAGGGCAGACCTGACGATTGATAAAGAACTTACAGAAGAGATTTACTGTCGTGCAGACCAGCTGGCTGAAGGAAAAGAAACCAGTGATGTCGTAGGAACCGTAACTGCAAAGGCAGCCAGAGAGACAGGGCTTGCAGAGGGCACACCTGTCGTTACCGGAACCGATGATGCCGGTGCGGAAGCAATCAGTACTGGCGTTCTACAGCCGGGAGACCTGATGGTTCAGCTTGGTTCCACCTGCTATATCATGTACTGCAGTGACAAAATGGTCAAGGATGAACGGATTTGGTCCGAAGATTTTCTGATTCCAGGAACCTTCTGTCAGGACGGTGGTACGAATACCGCCGGCGCCCTGACAAAGTGGATAAGAGATAATCTCTTTGCCGATTGTATGGCGATACAGGAGGCCGGTGGAAAAAATACCTTTGCAGCTATGGCGGACATGGCTCGAGATGTAGCTCCAGGTTCTGATGGCCTTGTAGTTCTTCCCTATTTTGCAGGGGAAAGGACGCCGATAAACGACCCGGATGCCAGAGGTGTCTATTTCGGGCTGCTTCAGAGTCATACACGCAAGCATTTATACCGCGCAGCGCTGGAGGGAGTGGCCTATTCCATCGCACAGCATATCCGGATTCTTGAAGAACACGGACTTACCATTAAAAACTTTATGTGTGTGGGTGGTGGTGCCCAGAACCATCCATGGCTCCAGATTATAGCCGATGTATGTGGATATACGGTAAAAACAGCAGAAATCACTATCGGATCTTCTTATGGTGATGCCATGATTGCAGCAATCGGAGCCGGACATTTTAGAAAATATGCAGATTTGGCAGACTATATCAGGAGCGGAATGGAATTCAGACCAAATGCTAAGAACCACCGCCTATATGAACAGTACTTATCTGTATATGAAAGGCTGTATGAATGTACCAAGCCGCTCATGCATGAGATTGCCGGAATGTGTACTCGTTCCGGAGGGTAGATGCGTATGGGAGGCGGGATTGTATTTTTTGATATAGACGGTACACTTTGCAGGTATTCTAAGAGCGTGGACAGAGAATTAGAAAAAGCGTTCCTACGCTTTCATCATAAGGGAAATGTGGCTTTTCTTTGTACCGGAAGGGCACCTGTTGATATACAGCCGGATATTCGGAATCTTGGATTCGACGGTATGATCTGCCTTATGGGCGCTTATATATCTGTGGGTGATAAAATCATACAGAATAAATCGATTCCCTATGTACAGCTTGAGAAGACAATAGAAACTTTACTTACTCAAAAGGCTCAGGCATTCGTGCTTGGAAGAAACATCTATGCCCGGACAGAGTATGCC
>JARCFY010000365.1:0-25758 GCA_029233225.1 Lepidodactylus listeri | reverse complement strand
TATATTGAATCGTTTCTCTCTTTTGTTGTCGATTTCTTATTGTGTTATTATACCTTCTTATTTTACATTGATGAGAAAGAATGGAACAATCTTTTGCTCTTGGGTATTATTAGTTGTTTATGCCTTTCTAAAATTTATTCCCAGTTTAAATCATATTCAGAACTACCAAAATTTTCTATTTGGATGACTCCTTTAGTCAGTGTTATTATACCTGCTTATAATGCAGTAGAGACGATTATCCCATGTGTGAAGTCTGTATTGAATCAGACATATAAGGGTCTTGAGATAATAGTTATTGATGATGGTTCAAAAGATGCGACTAAAGTAGTTCTTGAAGAGTATAAAAAAGAACTTTGTATCAACAATTTACAGATTGTTCATCAAGATAATGCAGGTCCGTCAGCTGCGCGGAATTTAGGTGTTAAATTGGCTAAAGGAGACTATATTGCATTTTTAGATTCGGATGATCAATGGATAGATACCAAAATAGAAAAGCAGATAAATTGTATTGAGGAAACTAATGCTATATTGATTGGATGTAGATGTCAGATTGGAGATAATAAAAAAGGTATAAGTACTAAAAAGCCTATTTGCATTTCTTTTCGCCAACTGCTTTATCATAACTGTTTCAGTACCCCTTCGATAATTTGTAAATCGGATGTATTGAGGCAGATTGAGTTTAATAATAATCAAAAATACTCCGAAGATTATCGTTTGTGGTTAATGATTGCCCTTAAATATAAGTGTATAATGTTAGATGAGTATTTGGTTAAACTTAGTGATAAACCTGTTTTTGGTGCAGTTGGATTGTCAGCAGACTTATGGGCTATGGAAAAGGGGGAATTATCTAATTATTATTTTTTATGGAAAAAAAGAGATATTCCCATTTTTATATTATTTATGACTTCTTTTTGGTCAATATTACGATATTGTAGACGTAAGGCGCTTGTGTCTATGTATTCTACAAAGTAAATATTATTTGGATGAAATCAAAGTTTGTATTAATAACCACTGTACCTATTTCTCTTTCTTTTTTCAGAGGTCAGTTATCTTTTTTGAAAAAAGATTTTGATGTTTATATTGTTTCTTCTCCAGGGGATGTATTACATCGAATAGCTATGGAAGAAGGGGTTATTGCATACTCGATATCAATGGAAAGGCCTATATCATTTTTTAAAGATATCATTTCTCTATATAAATTAATTAGATTATTTTCTACAATTAATCCCGATTTTATTCATGTGAATACACCTAAGGCAAGTTTACTGTCTCTTATTGCAGGAGTTGTTACACATGTTCCTCGTAGGATTTATATGTGTCACGGGTTGCGATATCAAGGAGCTCAGGGAATAATGCGGAAAATCTTGATGTTTATGGAAAGCTTGACCTGTTTTTGTGCAACGAAAGTGCTTTGTGTTAGTAAGGGAGTTCAGCGTACATTAGCGGAAGATAGAATCTGTAATAAAGCTAAAGTTGTATTAAACGGAAGTGCTAATGGCATTGATAGTGCATATTATAGTAGAATGTCTGTTAGCTTATTTCATCAATCTTATTTGGATTATTTACCGAGAATATCTAATTCTTTTGTTTTCTGTTTTATTGGACGCATTGTAAAAGATAAGGGAGTTGATGAACTATTGCTTGCGTTTAAACATCTGAATGTAAAATATCCTAAAATAAGATTGTTGGTTGTTGGTAGTTTAGAAGAGGGCTCAGAGCCAATATCGATTTGTTCAAGAGAAATATTAGATAATAATGAAAATGTAATTATAACTGGATTTCAGCAAGATATACGTGGATTTCTTTTTCATTCAGATGTTTTAGTTTTACCAAGTTATAGAGAAGGATTTGGTATGGTTCTTCTAGAGGCTTCGGCGATGGAAGTGCCATGTATTGCTTCTGATATAATTGGATGTAGAGATGTTTTAGTGGAGGGAGAGAATGGAATATTTGTAGAGCCAAGAAATACGTTATCTTTAGAAAATGGAATGGAGAAAATGTATTTAGATACTGCTTTTAGAGAGCAAATTAAAAAAGTGACAAGGGTTTCAGTCGTGGAGCGTTTTGAACAACATAAGGTTTGGGAGGCGTTACTAGCTGAGTACGAATCATTATAAATAGTTCATATGTATAAGAAATGCTTAAAACGCTTGTTTGATTTTACAGTAGTTTCTTTTGTTTTGCTTATAATTTGGCCAATATTACTTGCTATTACTCTTTGGCTTCACTTTGCGAATAAAGGAGCAGGTGTTTTTTTTCTGCAGGAACGTCCGGGCAAAAATGGAAAGATATTTAGAGTCATTAAGTTTAAAACAATGACGGATGAACGAGATGCGGAAGGAAATTTGTTGCCGGATGAAAGGAGGTTCACAAAAGTGGGAAAGTTTGTCCGGACTACTTCAATAGATGAATTACCTCAGTTGATTAACGTGCTAAAAGGTGATATGGCTTTAATTGGACCACGTCCGTTACTCCCTCAATATTTATCATTTTACAATAAAGAGCAGGCACGAAGGCATGATGTTCGTCCTGGTATAACAGGTTGGGCGCAGGTGAATGGTCGGAATGCTATATCGTGGAGCAAAAAATTTGAATTGGATGTGTGGTATGTAGACCATTGCTCTTTCTTACTTGACCTGAAAATTCTTCTTTTGACTATAAAGAAGGTTTTTGTTCGTGAAGGAATTAGCTCAGATACTTCTGTGTCAATGGAAGTTTTTACCGGAAATAATTAATAGTAATCTGGATGTATTTATATGGAGCCAGTGGTCATGCAAAAGTGATCATAGATATATTGCGTGCGAATAATGAAACAGTTGAAGCACTATTTGATGACAATGAGTCGATTACTCATCTTTTTGACTATCCCGTATTACGCTCGTCGGAGGCACAAGGGCCATTGATTATTAGCATTGGAAATAATAGAATACGTTCGAAATTAGCGACCTCTTTATCATTGGAGTTTGGTAAAGCTATACATCCTTCTGCTATTGTTTCTGAATTTGCGAATGTCAATGAGGGCAGTGTTGTGATGCAGGGAGCTATCATACAATCCTGCGCCCAAATTGGCAAACATTGTATTATTAATACTGGTGCATCGGTCGATCATGAATGTGTGATTGAAGATTTTGTACATATCTCTCCCCATTGTACATTATGTGGTAATGTTTCGATTGGTGAAGGTACTTGGATTGGGGCGGGCAGCATTATTATACCGGGAGTTAAGATCGGAAGCTGGTGCGTAATTGGTGCCGGTTCTGTTGTAACTAAAGATATTCCGGACGGTGTATTAGCCGTGGGGAATAGATGTAAAGTAATCAAACAATTATAGATAATTTCGTTATGAATAAGCGAATTTGGCTTTCGCTTGCTCACATGGGTGGTCGTGAGCAAGACTTTATAAAAGAGGCGTTTGACACAAACTGGGTGGTGCCTTTGGGACCGAACGTGGATGCTTTTGAGAAGGCGTTGGCCGACTATCTGCAAGAAGAACGTCATCTGGTGGCGTTGAGTGCGGGGACGGCCGCTCTTCATTTGGGGCTAATTCTCTTGGGGGTGAAGCCGGGAGATGAGGTGATATGCCAGAGTTTTACGTTTGCTGCTTCGGCAAATCCAATTTCATATCTGGAGGCTAAACCGGTGTTTGTGGACAGTGAAAAGGATACATGGAATATGGATCCGGTATTGCTGGAGGAGGCTATAAAAGACCGTTTACGCAAGACGGGCAAATTGCCGAAAGCCATTATACCGGTGCATCTTTACGGGATGCCTGCCAAGATGGATGAAATCATGGAGATAGCACATCGGTATGATATTCCGGTGTTGGAAGATGCTGCAGAGGCTCTTGGTTCTGAACTGAACGGACGGATGTGTGGCGTATTCGGTGAATTGGCTGCACTTTCGTTTAATGGAAATAAGATGATAACGACTTCGGGTGGTGGGGCATTGATCTGCCGCACTGAAGAGGAAGCTAAGCAGGCGAAATTTTATGCCACGCAGGCACGGGATGCCGCACCGCATTATCAACATACGCATATAGGTTACAATTATCGTATGAGCAATATTTGTGCGGGCATCGGACGAGGACAAATGTTTGTGTTGGAGGAACATATTGCAAAACGTCGTGCCAATCAGGCTCTTTACACCAGGTTATTGAAGGATGTACCGGGAATAGCGGTGATGCAGAATCCGAATGAACGGTTTAACTCTAACTTCTGGCTGACTTGTATCCTGGTTGACCCTAAATTGGCTGGAAAGACCAGGGAAGATATCCGGTTGAAACTTGAAGCAGAAAATATTGAAACACGTCCGTTGTGGAAACCGATGCATTTGCAACCTGTATTCGTGGAAGCTCCATTTTATGGCAACGGTACCAGCGAATATCTGTTTGATATCGGTCTTTGTCTTCCTTCCGGACCAATGTTGACAGAAGAAGATGTTGAAAAAGTAGTAGATACGCTTAAAAAGGCGTAATATTATTTTTTGTCTCACCCCTTCCGCACTACGGAAACAGCTTCTCCGTCGGCATTAGCGAGCGGAAGGGGCAGCGAGGCACTGCACTCAGGCTTCTATGCAGGCCGTATGTAAAGTACGTACTTTTGGTGTGGAGAAGTACGTACCTTTACCTCCTAAAAGTACGTACTCTTACCCCATAGAAGTACGTACTTATCCATCCTAAGAGTACGTACTTTTGGAAAGGGATGTCTAACAAGTTGTCAATCCGCTGTTTTTGAGTGATACACGAAAATAGACCTTCCGCTCGCTAATGTCGATGGATAGAGACTTTACGGTGTGTGTAAGGGGGATAAATAAAAACCTCCGGTAAGCTGAATAGCTTTTGAACCGGGGGCTTTTTTCTTTTTTTTCTTTAATATTTTGTGGGCGAACAGATTATTTATATCTTTGCAGTCGAAATGGATGAAAGGTGGAGGGGCGATTAAGCTCCTTTTTTTGTTCTTATATAGTTAATAAATGATAGAAAAGAAAACTGTTTGTCAGATTGTTGAGGAGTGGTTGGAAGGTAAAGACTACTTTCTGGTGGAAGTGACCGTAAGCCCGGAGGATAGAATTGTGGTTGAAATAGACCATGCCGAGGGTGTTTGGATTGAAGATTGTGTGGAGTTGAGCCGTTACATCGAGTCGAAACTGAATCGTGAAGAAGAAGATTACGAATTGGAAGTAGGTTCGGCAGGAATCGGACAGCCATTCAAAGTGGTGCAGCAGTATTATAACCATATAGGTCGTGAGGTTGAAGTGCTGACGAAAGACGGACGCAAACTGAGCGGCGTGTTGAAAGAAGCAGACGAAACGAAGTTTGTAGTCGGAGTTGAGAAAAAAGTAAAAGAGGAAGGTGCAAAACGCCCCAAATTGGTGGAAGTGGATGAAACCTTCGGTTACGATGATATAAAATACACTAAATACTTAATTAGTTTTAAATAATTATGGCCAAGAAAGTAGAAACAATCAGCTTGATTGATACATTTTCGGAGTTTAAGGAACTGAAAAACATCGATAGAACCACGATGGTAAGTGTGCTCGAAGAATCGTTCCGTAGTGTGATCGCGAAAATGTTTGGCACCGATGAGAATTACGACGTTATCGTAAACCCTGATAAAGGGGACTTCGAGATATGGCGTAACCGTGAGGTCGTGGCAGACGAAGATCTGGATAATCCGAATATGCAGATATCGTTAACAGAGGCACAGAAAATCGATGCTTCTTATGAGGTAGGTGAAGAGGTGACTGATGAAGTGATTTTTGCAAACTTCGGACGCCGTGCAATCCTGAACTTGCGTCAGACATTGGCTTCTAAGATTCTTGAGCTTGAAAAAGACAGTCTTTATAATAAATATAGTGATCAGGTTGGTACGATCATCAATGCAGAGGTATATCAGATTTGGAAGAAGGAGATATTGATGCTTGATGACGAAGGTAATGAGTTGCTGTTGCCAAAGGCAGAACAAATCCCGGCTGACTTTTATCGTAAAGGGGAAACTGCCCGTGCAGTGATTGTTCGTGTGGACAATTTTAATAATAACCCGAAGATTATTCTTTCTCGTACTTCTCCCGTCTTCTTACAGCGTTTGTTTGAAATGGAAGTACCGGAAATTAATGATGGTTTGATCACCATTAAGAAGATTGCCCGCATTCCTGGTGAACGTGCCAAGATTGCAGTGGAATCGTATGATGACAGAATTGACCCCGTAGGCGCTTGTGTAGGTGTGAAAGGTAGTCGTATTCATGGCATCGTGCGCGAACTTCGTAATGAGAACATCGACGTTATTAACTATACGTCTAACATCTCATTGTTTATTCAACGTGCCCTTAGTCCGGCTAAAGTGTCTTCTATTCGACTGAATGAAGAAGAACGTAAAGCGGAAGTGTTCCTGAAACCGGAAGAGGTATCGTTGGCTATCGGTAAAGGCGGTTTGAATATCAAGCTGGCCAGTATGTTGACTGAGTACACCATTGATGTGTTCCGTGAATTGGATGAGAACGCTGAGGATGAAGATATCTATCTGGACGAATTTAAGGATGAAATCGACAGTTGGGTAATTGATGCCATCAAGGCTATCGGTATCGATACGGCTAAAGCTGTGTTGAACGCACCTCGCGAAATGTTGATTGAAAAGACGGATCTGGAAGAAGAGACGGTGGACGAGGTAATACGTATTTTGAAATCGGAATTTGATGAAGAATAATGTGCCAATGTGCTAATATGCCAATGAGGGCATTTGTTTAGGCATAGTTATTATTCGTTTTTGTTATTCCGCGCAGCCAATTAGCATATTGGCACATTAATTCATTATTTAAAGTATGACGATAAGGTTAAACAAAGTTACAAGAGATTTGAATGTAGGAATCGCGACGGTAGTTGAGTTCTTGCAAAAGAAGGGGTTTACTGTTGAGGCAAACCCGAATACAAAGATTACCGAGGAGCAGTATGCTATACTCGTTAAAGAGTTTAGTACAGATAAAAATCTTAGACTTGAATCGGAACGTTTTATTCAGGAACGTCAGAATAAAGAGCGCAAAGCTTCGATTGCCATTGATGGTTATGAGGAAAAAGAACCTGAAAAACCAAAGGTTGAGGAAGTCATCAAAACGGTGGTTCCCGAAGAGGCACGTCCGAAGTTTAAACCTGTCGGCAAAATAGATTTGGATAATCTCAACCGGAAAGTAGAAAAAGAACCGGTAGCTAAACCTCAGCCTGTTGAACAACCTGTTCAGGAAGAAAAGAAGGAAGAAGTGAAGCCGGTTGTGGAACCGAAGGTGGAAGCAGAATCTGTTCCCGTAGTTGAGAAGCCGGCTCCGCAGCCCGAAGTGGTGAAAGAAGAACCCAAACCTGTGGTGGTAGAACCGGTGGTTGAGGAAGTGAAGAAAGAGGAACCGAAAGTGGTTGCCGCCCCTGAAAAAGTGGAACAAGAAGTAACTAAAGAAGAACCGGTTGCTCCTGAAGAGCAGGGTGAGGGAGTATTTAAGATTCGCCCTACCGAGTTTGTTTCTAAAATCAATGTCATCGGACAAATTGACCTGGCTGCTCTGAATCAGTCTACTCGTCCTAAGAAAAAGTCGAAGGAAGAGAAGCGCAAAGAGCGTGAGGAGAAAGAGAAAGTCCGTATGGACCAGAAGAAGCAGATGAAAGAGGCCATCATAAAGGAAATCCGCAAAGATGATGGCAAAACTGCTAAAACCGGAGATAAAGAAGGTTTTGACCCGAATAAGAAGAAACGTAACCGCATTACAGGTAAGGAGAAAGTAGATGTAAACAATGTAGCATCCAACTTTGCCCATCCTACTCCCAACAGCGAACGTCAAAATAACAACCGTGGCGGTAATAACAGCCAGGGAGGTCAGAACAGAAACCGTAATAACAATAACAGCAATAACAGTCGCTTTAAGAAACCTGTTCCTAAGCAGGAAGTGAGCGAAGAAGACGTAGCAAAGCAGGTTAAAGAAACTTTGGCTCGTCTGACAAGCAAAGGTAAGAATAAAGGTGCCAAGTATCGTAAGGAGAAACGCGATATAGCCTCCAACCGTATGCAGGAGTTGGAAGACCAGGAAATGGCGGAAAGCAAGGTATTGAAACTGACGGAGTTCGTTACTGCCAACGAGTTGGCAAGCATGATGGATATCTCTGTGAACCAGGTTATCGGTACTTGTATGAGCATTGGTATGATGGTATCAATCAACCAACGTCTGGACGCTGAAACCATCAACCTTGTGGCGGAAGAATTTGGCTTCAAGACTGAATATGTAAGTGCGGAAGTGGCACAGGCCATTGTCGAGGAAGAAGATGCTCCTGAAGATTTGGAAGATCGTGCTCCGATTGTTACTGTGATGGGTCACGTAGACCATGGTAAGACTTCGTTGCTTGACTACATTCGTAAAGCAAACGTTATTGCCGGTGAGGCAGGAGGTATCACGCAGCATATCGGTGCATACCACGTGTCACTGGAAGACGGACGTAAGATCACGTTCCTCGATACTCCGGGGCACGAAGCGTTTACCGCTATGCGTGCACGTGGAGCCAAGGTGACGGATATTGCTATCATTATTGTGGCTGCCGATGATAACATAATGCCTCAGACCAAGGAAGCCATCAACCATGCTACGGCAGCAGGTGTTCCTATTGTGTTTGCTATTAATAAAATAGATAAGCCGACTGCAAATCCTGATAAGATTAAGGAAGAACTGGCTAATATGAATTTCCTTGTTGAAGAATGGGGTGGTAAGTATCAGTCGCAGGATATTTCTGCTAAGCAGGGTATTGGTGTGAAAGAGTTGATGGAAAAGGTGTTGCTTGAAGCCGAAATGCTTGAGTTGAAAGCGAACCCTAACCGCAACGCTACCGGTTCAATCATCGAGTCTACTTTGGATAAGGGCCGTGGATATGTAGCTACTGTGCTGGTATCCAATGGTACTCTGAAGATGGGTGACATTGTGTTGGCTGGTACAAGTTATGGCCGTGTGAAGGCCATGTTTAACGAACGTAACCAACGTGTGAAGGAAGCCGGACCATCGGAAACCTGTATTGATTCTGGGGTTGAATGGCGCGCCAGCTGCGGGTGATACGTTCCATGTGATCGATACAGACCAGGAAGCGCGTGAGATAGCTAATAAGCGTGAGCAACTGCAACGTGAACAGGGCTTGCGTACTCAGAAGCTGTTGACACTTGATGAAGTCGGTCGTCGTATTGCTCTGGGTAACTTCCAGGAACTGAATATCATCGTGAAGGGTGACGTGGATGGTTCTATCGAGGCATTGAGTGACTCGTTGATTAAGCTGTCAACAGAGCAAATCCAGGTGAATGTTATTCATAAGGCGGTTGGTCAGATTTCCGAATCGGATGTGACATTGGCTGCTGCTTCAGATGCAATCATAATCGGATTCCAGGTACGTCCGTCGGCTGCAGCACGTAAGTTTGCCGAACAGGAAGGTGTTGATATCCGTATGTACTCCGTTATCTATGCTGCTATTGAAGAAGTAAAGGCAGCTATGGAAGGCATGTTAGCTCCGGAAATCAAGGAAGAAGTTACGGCTACTATCGAAGTGCGTGAAGTATTCCATATCACGAAGGTGGGTACGGTTGCCGGTGCGATGGTGAAAGAAGGTAAGGTGAAACGTAGTGATAAGGCTCGTCTGATTCGCGACGGTATTGTAATCTTCACCGGAGAAATCAATGCATTGAAACGCTTTAAGGACGATGTGAAGGAAGTGGCTACGAACTACGAATGTGGTATCAGCCTTGTTAATTACAATGACCTGAAAGAGGGCGATATGATTGAAACCTTCGAAGAAGTGGAAGTAAAACAAACATTGTAAAATATACAACGTGATAATATGACAAGGTGGTAATGTGGTAATGTGATAACACCACCTTACCACCTTTGTTGTTTTGTCACCCCAGCATTGAATGACAGTTATAGATATTATCATACTGATTGCTATCGGAGCCGGGGTTGTCACCGGGTTTATGAAAGGCTTTATCCGCCAGTTGGCTTCCATCCTGGGATTGGTGGTGGGGCTATTGGCAGCAAAAGCCTTATATGTTTCTTTGGCAAATCAGCTTTGCCCGGTTGTTACAGATTCGATGACTGTAGCACAGATATTGTCGTTCATCATCATATGGATTGCCGTTCCATTGATTTTCACGATATTGGCATCCGTTTTAACCAAGGCGTTGAATGTCGTTTCGTTAGGAGGGGTGAATCGTTTGCTGGGAGCCGGATTAGGAGGAATCAAATATTTGTTATTAGTTAGTTTGCTGGTATGTGTCATTGAATTCATTGACTCCGACAGTCATCTGATAAATAAAACAAAGAAGGATAGCTCCTTGTTATATTATCCGGTAGAAACGTTTGCGGGAGTGTTTTTCCCTGTGGCTAAAGAGGTAACGCAAAAATATATATTTAATAATAATGATGCAACAAGAAGAACCCAATAAATATGTAAAGGAACTTACGCAGGAGAAGTACAAATATGGCTTCACTACGGAGGTGCAAACGGATATCATTGAGAAAGGCCTCAATGAAGATGTAATACGCCTGATATCTTCAAAGAAGGGCGAACCTGAATGGTTGTTAGAGTTCCGTTTAAAAGCGTACCGGCACTGGTTGACGCTGGAAATGCCTACATGGGCGCATCTCCGCATTCCGGAGATAGATTATCAGGCAATATCTTATTATGCAGACCCTACCAAGAAAAAGGAAGGGCCTAAAAGTATGGACGAGGTTGACCCGGAGTTAATTAAGACATTCAATAAGTTGGGCATTCCTCTGGAAGAACAGATGGCATTAAGTGGCATGGCTGTGGACGCGGTGATGGACTCGGTTTCTGTGAAAACCACTTTCAAGGAAACGCTGATGGAGAAAGGCATTATCTTTTGTTCGTTCAGTGAGGCTGTACGCGAACATCCTGATTTGGTGAAAAAGTATCTGGGCTCTGTTGTGGGTTATCGTGATAACTTCTTTGCCTCTCTTAACTCGGCTGTCTTTTCCGATGGTTCGTTTGTCTATATTCCTAAAGGTGTTCGTTGCCCGATGGAGCTTTCAACTTATTTCCGTATCAATGCTGCCAACACCGGGCAGTTTGAACGTACACTGATTGTGGCGGACGATGACTCTTATGTCTCTTATCTGGAAGGTTGTACAGCACCGATGCGTGATGAGAACCAGCTCCATGCCGCTATTGTCGAGATTGTGGTACACGACCGTGCCGAGGTGAAATACAGCACTGTGCAAAACTGGTATCCGGGTGATGCCGAAGGAAAGGGCGGTGTGTATAACTTTGTTACGAAGCGCGGCAACTGTAAGGGCGTAGATAGTAAACTGTCGTGGACGCAGGTGGAAACCGGTTCGGCTATTACCTGGAAATATCCGTCTTGTATCCTGACCGGAGATAATTCTACTGCGGAATTCTACTCTGTGGCGGTGACAAACCACTACCAGCAGGCAGACACAGGTACCAAGATGATTCATCTGGGTAAGAATACGCGTAGTACGATTGTTAGTAAGGGGATTTCTGCCGGACGCAGTGAGAACTCCTATCGTGGTTTGGTGCGTGTGGCAGAGAAAGCAGACAATGCCCGTAATTACAGTCAGTGCGACTCTTTGTTGCTGGGAGATAAATGTGGCGCCCATACCTTTCCTTATATGGATATCCATAACGAGACTGCTGTGGTGGAACATGAAGCTACCACGAGCAAAATCAGTGAAGACCAGATATTTTATTGCAATCAGCGAGGTATTTCCACCGAAGACGCCATCGGTTTGATTGTTAATGGTTATGCAAAAGAGGTGCTGAATAAGCTTCCGATGGAGTTTGCAGTAGAGGCTCAGAAGCTGCTGACTATTTCATTAGAAGGTAGCGTGGGGTGATTGGACGATTAGACGATTTACTATTTACGATTAAGGTTTGATTGTAAAGGTGTGAGTTGTCTATGAATCTAAGTAATATGAATCGAAAAATTGTAAATCGTAAAATCGTAAATATAGAGATGTTAGAAATAAAAGATTTGCATGCCAGCATTAATGGCAAAGAGATATTGAAGGGGATTGACTTGACAGTGAAGCCGGGAGAAGTACATGCTATCATGGGGCCCAACGGTTCGGGAAAGAGTACGCTTTCGTCGGTTTTGGTGGGTAATCCGGCTTTTGAAGTGACAAAAGGAAGTGTGTCTTTCTACGGAAAAGATTTGTTGGAGCTGAGCCCGGAAGATCGTAGCCATGAAGGCATTTTCCTTAGTTTTCAGTATCCGGTAGAGATTCCGGGTGTGAGCATGGTTAACTTTATGCGTGCCGCAGTGAATGAGCAGCGTAAGTATAAAGGACTTCCTGCATTGACAGCGAGTGAGTTCCTGAAACTGATGCGTGAAAAGCGTGAAGTGGTGGAATTGGATAATAAGCTGGCCAACCGCTCGGTGAACGAAGGTTTCTCGGGTGGTGAGAAGAAGCGTAACGAGATTTTCCAGATGGCGATGCTTGAACCGCGTTTAAGCATTCTGGATGAAACAGACTCCGGTCTTGATATTGATGCGCTCCGCATTGTAGCCGAAGGGGTCAACAAACTGAAGACACCGGAGAAAAGTACGATTGTGATTACTCACTATCAGCGTCTGCTGGACTATATCAAACCGGACATCGTCCATGTGCTTTACAAAGGCCGTATCGTAAAGACCGCCGGTCCAGAGTTGGCTCTTGAACTTGAAGAAAAAGGATACGATTGGATTAAGAAGGAAGTCGGAGAGTAAGATTTTTCAGCCGCAGATGACGCGGATAACACAGTTTAAAATTTTATGGAACAATCAGGAAAAACTGCTATAGTCATTAAAGCTTTTTATGAGGTATATAATGAATTAGGGTTTGGCTTTATAGAGAATGTATATCAGAATGCTCTTTTTAAAGAATTGAAACATCGGGGAATTCCTTGTGTTGCTCATCCTAAAATAAATGTCTATTATAAGGGAGAAGCAGTCGGTTATTATGAAGCAGATATTATTGTATACGATTCTATTATTCTTGAACTAAAGGCAGTTAGCAGACTGATGAATGAACATGAAATGCAATTGCGTAATTATTTGAAAGCTACTGATATGGAACTTGGATTATTGCTGAATTTTGGTCCTAAGCCAGAAGTACGGCGGGAAATATTCTCTAATTATTATCGGGAGCAGCTTAAAGAAAATAGTAGAACTGCGTTATCTGTGTCATCTGCGGCTGAAAAATAGAAAAATATATAGCAATTATGAGTGTAGAACAACAATACATAGATCTTTTCTCCCAGACGGAAGCAATGATTTGCCGTCATAGTGCTGAAGTGCTTAATGCTCCCCGTGCGACAGCTTTTGCTGATTTCGAGCGTCAGGGCTTTCCCACCCGTAAGCAGGAGAAATATAAATATACGGATATAAGTAAGTTCTTTGCGCCTGATTATGGCCTGAACCTGAACCGCCTGGCCATCCCGGTGAATCCGTATGAAGTGTTCAAATGCGATGTGCCCAATATGAGTACATCCCTGTTCTTTGTGGTGAATGATGCCTTCTACAGTAAGGAATTGCCAAAAAGCCATTTGCCCGAAGGCGTTATCTTCGGCAGCCTGAAAGAGATGGCAGAACAGCATCCCGAACTCGTGAAGAAGTATTACGGTAAACTGGCTGACACATCGAAAGATGCCGTGACAGCATTCAATACCGCCTTTACGCAGGATGGCGTGTTGATGTACGTACCAAAGAATGTGGTTGTGGAGAAACCCATCCAATTGATTAATATTTTGCGGGCAGACGTTAACTTCATGGTAAACCGTCGTGTGCTGATTGTCCTTGAAGAAGGGGCACAAGCACGATTGTTGATTTGTGACCATGCGGTGGATAATGTGAATTTCCTTGCTACGCAAGTCATAGAAGTCTTTGCCGGAGAAAACAGTACTTTCGACCTCTACGAACTTGAAGAGACTCATACCAGTACCGTGCGCATCAGTAACCTGTATGTGAAACAGGAAGCTAACAGTAACGTACTGTTGAACGGCATGACTTTGCACAATGGCACTACCCGGAATACTACCGAAGTAACCCTTGCGGGTGAAGGTGCTGAGATAAACCTCTGCGGTATGGCAATTGCCGATAAAAACCAGCAGGTAGATAACAATACTTCTATTGACCATGCAGTGCCCAACTGCACAAGCAATGAGCTGTTTAAGTATGTGCTCGACGACCAGTCTGTCGGTGCTTTTGCCGGATTAGTGCTGGTACGTCCCGATGCTCAGCATACCAGTTCACAACAAACCAACCGCAATCTTTGTGCTACCCGTGACGCACGCATGTACACCCAGCCGCAACTCGAAATCTATGCCGATGATGTGAAGTGCTCGCATGGGGCTACGGTGGGGCAATTGGATGAGAATGCCTTGTTCTATATGCGTTCGCGCGGCATAGCTGAAAAAGAAGCCCGTCTGTTGTTAATGTTTGCTTTTGTCAATGAAGTGATTGATACCATCCGTCTGGATGCTTTGAAGGATCGCCTGCACCTGTTGGTGGAGAAACGCTTCCGTGGCGAACTGAATAAGTGCCAGGGATGTGCTATTTGTAAATAACCGGCCTCACCCCCAGCCCCTCTCCGAAGGAGAGGGGAGAAAGGAAAAAAACATTTATATGAAGAATGATAATTTACATAACTCAAAGGTAGCTTCTTCCTCCCTCTCCTTGGGAGAGGGTCGGGGAGAGGCCTCCGTTCGTTCCGATTTCCCCATTCTTGACCGTACAGTGTATGGCAAGCCTTTGGTTTATTTAGATAATGCTGCGACGACCCAAAAGCCCCGTCTGGTTATTGACTCTATTGTGGACGAATATTACTCCGTGAACGCCAATGTGCATCGTGGAGTGCATTTCCTGTCTCAGCAGGCTACCGAACTGCATGAGTCTTCGCGTGAGACTGTCCGTCGGTTCATCAACGCTCATAGTACAAAAGAGGTGATATTTACCCGTGGCACCACGGAAAGCATTAACCTGCTCGCCTCTACTTTTGGCGAGGAGTTTATGCAAGAAGGCGACGAGGTGATACTTTCCGTTATGGAGCATCATAGCAATATCGTGCCCTGGCAGTTGCTTGCCGCACGTAAAGGGATTGCCATCAAAGTAATCCCTATGAATGACAAAGGCGAACTGTTGCTCGATGAATACGAAAAACTCTTTACGGAAAAGACAAAGATAGTCAGTGTAACCCAGGTGTCCAATGTACTTGGAACGGTCAATCCCGTGAAAGAAATGATTGCCACGGCACATGCACACGGAGTACCTGTGCTGATAGACGGTGCGCAGTCCATTCCGCACATGAAGGTGGATGTACAAGACCTCGATGCCGACTTCTTTGTATTCTCCGGACATAAGATATACGGACCTACCGGTGTAGGCGTACTTTACGGAAAAGAAGAATGGCTCGACCGCTTGCCGCCTTATCAGGGTGGGGGAGAGATGATTCAGCACGTGTCGTTTGAGAAGACTACCTTCAACGAACTTCCCTTTAAGTTTGAAGCCGGAACACCCGATTATATCGGTACTACCGGATTGGCAAAAGCGTTGGATTACGTATCGGGCATCGGCATTGAAAACATTGCTGCCCACGAACACGAGTTGACAGCTTATGCTACGGCACGTCTGAAAGAGATTCCCGGTATGCGTATCTTCGGAGAGGCAGCCCATAAGAGTGGTGTTATTTCCTTCCTTGTTGGTGATATTCACCATTTCGATATGGGAACCTTGCTCGACCGTCTGGGCATTGCCGTCCGTACAGGGCATCATTGCGCCCAACCTCTGATGCAACGTCTGGGCATCGAAGGAACAGTGCGCGCTTCATTCGGGATGTATAATACCAAAGAGGAAGTCGATGCACTGGTTGCAGGTATCCAGCGAGTCAGTAAAATGTTTTAGTGTGAGCATTCCTCACATACTCCTTTGATTACATAATTAATGCTTTCGGCACTGAAATGCTGGGGCAACGCTACTGCGGGGATATGGATTCCCCGCAGGCAGTATGTCTTTTGACAATGCGTGCAATAGAAGTGCACGTGCAGGTCGTCAATTTCACAGTTACATTCATTTCCGCAGACAGAGTACTTCAGCGAGCCCGAACCGTCATCAATGCTGTGGATAAGATGGTGCTTCAAGAACAGGGAAATAGTGCGCGATAGCGTAGATTTGTCCACTGTATCCAGATACGTTTCGAGGTCCAGCAAACTGAAAGCCCGTTTAAACTGCATCATTGCTTTCAGAATCAGCAGGCGCATGGCTGTCGGCCTGATTTCCCGCTGCTCCAGTTTCTTCAGATAAATGTTTTCTTCCATAATCAGATATTCTTATTGCGTTGAGGATAGCTATCAACGCTACTCCTACATCAGCAAATACGGCTTCCCACAAAGTGGCCAAGCCCCCTGCACCAAGCAAGAGTACTATAAATTTAACACCGAATGCCAGTCCGATGTTCTGCCAGACAATCCGGCGCGTGGCGCGTCCGATGCGGATGGCTGTGGCAATTCTTGATGGTTGGTCGGTCTGGATAACCACGTCTGCTGTTTCGATGGCAGCATCGCTTCCCAGGTTGCCCATGGCAATGCCCACATCGCTTAGGGCAAGCACCGGAGCGTCGTTGATGCCATCGCCCACAAAAGCCACACAGTTTGCCGGATTGGCTTTTAGTGCTTCCATGTGTTTCACCTTTCCTTCGGGCAGGAGATTGCCAACCGCTTGCCGTACACCTAAATGTGCTGCCAAGTTAGAAACTATTTCCTGTTTGTCGCCGGATAGTATCTGTATATTATCAATCTTTAATTGTTTCAGCTCCCTGATAGCCAGTTTAGCGTCCGGCTTCGGTTCGTCCGCCAGTACAAGATAGCCTGCATAACGCCCGTCTACGGCACACAGGATAGTGGTGTCGGCTATCTCGTCCAGTGCCGGCGGATAAGCAACGTGGAACCGTTTGAGCAGTCGGCTGTTGCCTGCTAAAATTTCTTTGCCGGCGATGATGGCTTTCAGTCCGTTTCCGGCAATCTCTAATGTCATATTTCTGTCATCCTGAGCTTGCGAAGGATCTGGATACATAAAGTGGGTGTTTACAGATCCTTCGATACTCTCAGGATGACAAGTTGTAGAGTTGGTATGAAATTCCTTTTGGTCTGAAGCATACCGCAGTATAGCTCGTGCTATGGGGTGTGTACTTTTTTGTTCGGCTGCAGCTATGTAACCCAGTAATTCTGCATCTCCCCCCGGCAGCACACTCTCGATATGTTGTACATTAAATACTCCTCGTGTCAGCGTGCCCGTTTTATCGAACACAACGGTGTTGACTTTCGTGATGGCATCCAGATAATTGCCGCCCTTAAAGAGAATCCCAACGCGGGAAGCTGCGCCGATACCGCCGAAGTAACCCAGTGGAATGCTGACCACAAGGGCGCAAGGACAAGATATAACCAGAAAGACGAGTGCCCGGTAGAGCCAGTCGCTGAATATAAATCCAAATGAAGGTGTCAGTAGCGAATAAAGAAAAGGCAACAGAACAATGAGAACTGCCAACCCCACTACAACAGGAGTATAGATGCGGGCAAAACGGCGGATAAACAGTTCGGCAGGTGCTTTCCGTTCGGTGGCGTCCTGCACCATTGCCAATATGCGTGAAAGGGCACTTTGGTCGTATGGTTTATCCACCATGAGGCGGACAACACGGTCGGTGACAATCATGCCTGCCAATGCCGGTTCACCCTTGCGGAGGGTGCGGGGAACGCTCTCTCCCGTTAAGGCAGAGGTGTTGAACGAAGCCTGTTCCGTTTGCAGTATTCCATCCAGTGGCACTCGTTCGCCTGCTTTTATTTCGATGGTTTCGCCTAAACTCACTTCACGCGGATTTATCTCCTTCGTTTCTCCGTTGCGAATAACAGTGGCCGTCTCCGGGCGGATGTCGAGCAAAGCCTTAATGTGCTTGCGGGCACGTCCCACGGCTTAGTCCTGAAAGTGTTCGCCGATGGAGTAGAACAGCATGACAGCTACCCCTTCGGGATATTCGCCGATACAGAACGCACCGATAGTGGCGATGCTCATCAAGGTAAATTCGTTGAAAAGCTCTTTACGGCGCAATCCCTGTATGGCTTCTTTCAACACGGGCAACCCCACGGGAAGGTAGGCAAGGACGTACCAGATAAAGGCACTTCCCGGTAGAGTGAATAGCCCGAAGTGGTTCATTGTGATTCCGCCAATCAGCATCAGCAGGCTGACGATTGCCGGAGTATATTGATTCTTCTTTGCTTCCGCATGGCAAGCGGATTGATTTGAACAGTTGCATCCCATAATCTATTGTTTTACCCCTCTTGGGACTGACAAAAAAGATTGATTGTCCTATCAATTTGTCATTCAGAGGAACGCAGTGACGAAGAATCTGTGTACTTGGCTCCGACGCCTCGTCGGTTCTTCCTCTCGTTGGTCGTCTGAATGACAGATACATTTGACTTTTTAGTCAGCCCCGATGAAAGAGGGGGTGTTATTTACAATGCAAAGGTAATGGAAAAGGGATGCAACTGTGTTGCAAAAGCATCATGTTGCCGCCGTTACTTCAAATACCCGGCTGTTAGTTTGTCTCGTTGTCAATACATTCAGCCCCACCTTCATCAAGTAATCACCCGAATAGAAACCTGGGCGGGGCGTCTTGCTTCCCGGCATCAGGTTGATTTCTTCCACCTTATACATCTTGTTGGCATCAAGCCCTTGTAGTTTCACGGGCAGAAGCTTCTCACCGAAACGCGGGTGAATGTCGTACGTATAAAGCACTGCTTTCGCTTTGTCCGGTGCAACATACATCACTGCCATGTGGTTGCTGTCGTATGGAGATACCAAACGATATTGGTCACCGTCCAGTATTATCGGTTTCAATCTCTTCCAGTTGGCTACTGCGCTCTGGCAATAGGTCAACTCGTCCGGTGTCATCTCTTTCAGACCGATGTCAAAGCCCAGTTTGCACATGCTTGCCACGTCGGTGCGGAACTTCACACTTGTTTTCTTGTTCCAACTCGTCACGTGCGCACACATCGCCTTTGCCGGAAATATCTGTGAGAAACCCCATTGGATGAACAATCGCTCCACCGGGTCGGTATTGTCCGAACACCAGAATTCCGTGTAATATTTCAGTGCCTCGTAGTCACAACGTGCGCCGCCACCCGAGCAGAGCATCATTGGTACATTAGGATATTTGTCTTTCACACGTTTCAGCACATTGTAGATGCCCCGCACGTGGTCGATGTAAAGCTGTCCCTGTTTATCTTTCAGATAGGGAGAATAAACATTGGTTATCGGGCTGTTGCAGTCCCATTTAAAGAAGGCTACTTCCGGGTTCTCCGTCAGTATGTTGTCTACCACGCCAAACACGAAATCCTGTACCTTCGGGTTGCTCAGGTCCAGCACCAGCTGGTTGCGATAGTAGTATGTGTCCCGGTTGGGGTAGTGGATAGCCCAGTCCGGATGCTTCTCGAACAGTTCACTTTTAGGATTCACCATTTCCGGCTCAATCCAGATACCGAACTTCACTCCGGCTTCTTTCGCTTTCTGCACCAGCGCGGGCACACCGCCGGGCAGTTTGGCTTTCATAGCCTGCCAGTCGCCCAACCCTGCGTTGTCGCTGTTGCGCGGATGCTTGTTGCCAAACCAACCGTCGTCCAACAAGAACATATCCACACCCAGATGCTTGGCTTCCTTCATCAGCTCGCCCAACAACTCCTCGTTGAATGTAAAGTAGGTGTTTTCCCAGTTGTTCAGCAGTGTGAGGCGGTCGCCTTTTCCATCCTTCAACTGGTGATTGCGAGCCCATGCGTGCAGGTTGCGGCTGGCTTCCCCTTTGCCGTTGTTGCTCAGGGTGAAAATGAACTCAGGCGTGGTGAATACCTCGTTAGGTTTCAGTTCGTAGTCCGATGCATACGGGTTGATGGCAGGTATCACGCGGAGATTGCCCGTGTTGTCCACCTCAAAAGTAAACCGGAAGTTGCCTGTCCAGCCGATGGTGCCCAACATGACACGCCCTTGTTCCTCTTGGGCAGGTTGTCCTAAGCCCAGTTCGAAGAATGGCTGCACAATCATGGCGGCACGGCTTCCCAACTTGGTGTCCAATATCTTCTTGCCAAACTGCAATTGTTGTGAACTCATCTGAACCTCTTTCGCCCAGTCGCTGCTGAACTCCGTCAGGTAGTATGCGGCATCCTGGAAGTAGAGCATCGTCGAGGCATAACGCCAGAGTTTGATAGGCTTCTTTTCGGTATGCCTGATTTCGCTCCAGGTCTTGATAACGTTTTCTTTGAGGTAAGCCACGTAGTGCAGTGTCACTTCCGTGGGATATTTGTCGTCCTTCAGCCGGATAACAGTAGTCGTTTGTCCTTCGCCCACCTTCTGCTCGTAAGAGACGAAGCGCAGGATAGTGCTCGGATTGCCGTCATTGTGGGTCATGGCTACGGCAGGTTCAAAGTAGTCTTCTCCACCGTTGCCCGCGTATACTTCCCAGCCGCGTTCGGCGGCACTGCCGTCCGTTCCTGTTCCTGTGGCATGCGAGAAGTTCTTAAGGTCTTGTTCATTCAGCAGTTTGTCGCCCAGATATGCCTGGAAGAGCCGTCCGTTGGGAGCTATGGTCAATACTAAATCTGTGTTGTCCGTCGATATACGGATGAGGTCCTGCTCCTGTGCATTCATCTGCATGCAGAGGCAGATAGCGGTCAGTGTTGCGAATAGTTTTTTCATGGTATTATTGTTGATTATATTTTCGTGACCCAAAGTAACGGAAAGTTTGTGATAAAACGAAGCCTTGCATCCTCTTTTTTAGGAGTGCGGTTGGTATACCATACATATCCGCTTCTGTTGCTATTGCGCTTCTTCTATTAACCGTTTCACGTTCATATAGTGGCGGTTGAAGTGATTGTATATCTTGCCCATTTCTTTCCGGTTGCCTGACAACATGATGATAAGGTCCCAGATTTGGGATAAGGCTTCGTTGTTTTTCAGATGTTCCTTCCGGCTGATGTTGTTCTGTACCGGATAGGCTCCGCTGACTGTTTGCAGGGATTTTGCCATGTCGTCCCAGGGGTATTCGGTGAATTTGATGAGATGCTCACACAGTTTTCTGAGTTCGTTTCTTAGTGCGATGAGCGCTTCCCGTTCATTGTGTGGCTGCGCGTAGGATAGTGGGTTTAGGAATGCCGCCTGTTTCAGGTAGAACTCCTTTAGCTCTTCGTTGCTGAAAGTAAGCCTGTAGGTGGAGGTTTGCAAGATGCTGCCGATAGTCTCTGTGATTTCTTTTGTTTCCATAAATCTTTTTGTTTTAGAGGTTGATAATTTGATTTATGGGGCAGATAGAAAAGACTAAAAGAAAAGTGGTTTCGCCTGTCCCATTGATCTTCGCCTCAACAGCAGTAGGTGCATTAACATCCTAACATGGGGGTACGAAACCACCATATTAGGATAATATGAATAGTCTTAACGGACTATTCATACAGAAATAGGCAGGTTTCCCTGCTGTTGAGGAATAAAGATCGTTGCAAAGATAGGAAAACAAAACGATATGTCTTGCAATTTTGGGCACAGATTACGCCGAAATTTGTATTGATTAATGTGCTTGGGCGGAGTAGAACCCCGCCCCTACAAGTCTGTAATAGCGCAGCAAATCTGGGTGCAGCATCATGCTGCCTCTGCCCAAATATGCAATTTGAAAAAGAAATCCTGTCTTTTGTGTCATAATGTTCGGTATTTGCTGTTACTGCTAACCGTTCTTTTTTCTATAATAGCCAATCTGGAGAAGGTTTTGAATAATTATGCACTAATTAAGCGCGAATCTTGTATGTTTTCCTTTGATTTATGCAACTACCTACGGGTAAAGACTCAATTACTACCGGGTAAAGAGTCAACTACTTATGGGTAAAGTGTCAATTACCTATAGGTAAAGTCTCTATTACCTATAAGTAAACACTCTGTTTTCTGCAAATAGCGTCTCTTTTTCAACTTTTCGGAGCTACATTGTTCTGGAAGTGCTTCTGCTGAATGCTACCGCATTGATACTAAAATGGCTGATATCTTACTTTATGTGTAACGAATGTGCGTTAAGTAAGACTTATGCTAAACTATTCGGGAAGAAATTGCTTCTATCTGTAAAATCCATAATTGCTTTGGTTGCGTTTTTTAGTCGGTGTTTGACCCGGGTGATGAAGGAACGTAATCTGCGAAGGCAGGAATTACAAAATGACAATATGATAAAGGCAATCAATTACTTTACGAACTGCTCTTTCTCTCTGAAATAGACAGCTTCTCCTTTGTCTCCATTTTCCTTGTCAGTAATCCGGATACGGAAAATGTCGTAAGGTAAACCGTTGCGTGTCTTTACAGGATCGACAAATAGCAAGTAAGCATTGCCGTATTGACCCGGTTCAAAGTACTCTTTTATCTCCTGAATCATACGGACAGGTGTCGCTGTCCCGTTGATAGTGACCGCTATTTCAGCATTCCCGGGTGAGGGCGCAAGCAGAGATTCGGGTGTTTTGTTCTTTGCCCATTGCTGATAGCGTGTCAGGCTCATGGGACGTACGTAGATGGTATAGCCGGGTGTGCCCCCGCGTACGTTGAATACTTGTACCCCGTAGGCTTCCATCCGGTGGTATTGCATGTTGAACGTAGTATCCCGGTCGGCAATGAAGTTCCAGCCCCAAAACTCCAAACGCTGATCCTTTTCCGGTAGTTCGGAGCCTGTGACGATGTATTGGCTCATGTTTAAGGCACCCATAGCGTAGTATTTCCCTTTTTTGATGCGGGCTTTGTAGTATCCGTCTTTGTCGGTGAGTACTTCGGTGATAGTGGCAAACGTGGTTGATTGCCAACATACGGAAACGCTGTCTAAAGGTGCATCGTTATAGTCGGTCACTCTGCCGCAGATAGTTACGGAGTCTGCTTCTGTTTGCGCAGCTAAAGGGCTGCTTGCCAAGAGGGTGAATAACAAGATAAGAAAGTTCTTCATATGGTTGTGTTGTTATTTTATATAAGGCAAAGGTAATGCTTTTTATCTTTTTCTTTGCTATCTCGTTTCTTTTCAATACATTTAGCCTTTCGTTAACCCTTTAATAGTTTGAATCTATGGATAGCTTGCTTTTCTGGCTCGTTCCCGCAGCCTCTGTGTTAGCTCTCTGCTTTGCGTGGTACTTCCACAAGCAAATGATGAAAGAGAGCGAAGGTACCCCACAAATGATAAAGATTGCCGCTGCCGTGCGCAAAGGCGCTATGTCTTACCTCAGGCAACAGTATAAGATTGTTGGCTGGGTATTCTTGGGTCTGGTTATACTGTTTTCTGTCATGGCGTACGGTTTTGATGTGCAGAACGGGTGGGTGCCGATAGCCTTCCTCACCGGAGGATTCTTTTCGGGACTTTCGGGCTTTCTGGGCATGAAAACGGCTACCTATGCTTCGGCACGCACAGCCAATGCTGCCCGTAGTTCGCTGAATGCCGGGCTTCGCATTGCTTTCCGCAGCGGGGCGGTGATGGGGTTGGTGGTAGTCGGACTCGGACTGCTCGATATATCTTTCTGGTATCTGCTGCTCAACTGGGTGATACCTGCCGATGTGCTTACTCCTACGCACAAGTTGGCGGTAATTACAACCACGATGCTGACATTCGGTATGGGCGCCAGTACGCAGGCATTGTTTGCCCGTGTGGGTGGCGGCATCTATACCAAAGCTGCCGATGTGGGTGCCGACCTGGTGGGTAAGGTAGAGGCAGGTATTCCTGAGGACGACCCGCGCAATCCGGCTACTATTGCCGATAACGTGGGCGATAATGTGGGCGACGTGGCCGGTATGGGAGCCGACTTGTACGAGTCCTATTGCGGTTCGATTCTTGCTACGGCTGCCTTAGGTGCCGCCGCTTTTATCCATTCGGGTGATACAGGCATGCAGTTTAAGGCGGTCATTGCTCCGATGCTGATTGCCGCTATCGGCATTATGCTTTCTATTATCGGCATCTTCTCCGTCCGCACCAAGGAGAATGCGACAATGAAAGACTTGCTTGGTTCCCTGGCGTGGGGCACCAACCTGAGTTCCGTGCTGATTGTGGCAGCTACCTTCCTTATTCTTTGGCTGCTGCAACTCGATAACTGGATGTGGATATCGTGTGCTGTGGTCGTTGGTCTGTTGGTGGGCATTGTCATTGGGCGTTCTACGGAATATTACACTTCGCAATCTTATCGCCCCACACAGAAACTGAGTGAGAGCGGAAAGACCGGACCGGCCACCGTTATTATTTCGGGCATCGGGCTGGGTATGCTTTCCACTGCTATCCCGGTGATTGCTGTGGTGGTGGGCATCATTGCTTCCTATCTGTTTGCTTCCGGCTTCGACTTTAATAACGTGGGCATGGGGCTTTACGGCATTGGTATTGCTGCCGTGGGTATGCTTTCTACCTTGGGCATCACGCTGGCTACGGATGCTTACGGGCCGATAGCCGATAATGCGGGCGGCAATGCCGAGATGTCCGGTTTGGGGAAGGAAGTCCGCAAACGTACCGATGCGCTCGACTCGTTGGGAAACACGACGGCAGCTACGGGCAAAGGCTTTGCCATCGGTTCGGCTGCGCTGACCGGACTTGCATTGTTAGCTTCGTACATAGAAGAAATCCGCATTGGTTTGTCCCGGTTGGGTACGATGGAACTGACCCTGCCTCACGGCGATGTTATCAAGACGGCAGATGCTACGTTTGTCGACTTTATGAACTATTATGAGGTTAACTTGATGAACCCCAAAGTGCTGTCGGGCATGTTCCTGGGCAGTATGATGGCTTTCCTGTTCTGCGGGCTGACGATGAATGCCGTAGGGCGTGCAGCAGGGCACATGGTGGACGAGGTGCGCCGGCAGTTCCGCGAGATTAAGGGCATCCTGACAGGTGAGGCGGAACCGGATTACGAGCGTTGTGTGGCTATCTCTACCAAGGGAGCGCAACGTGAGATGATTCTTCCTTCGCTGATTGCCATCATTGCGCCTATCTTGACCGGAATTATCTTTGGTGTTCCCGGTGTGTTGGGCTTGTTGATTGGTGGTTTAAGCAGTGGTTTTGTGCTTGCTATCTTTATGGCTAACTCCGGCGGGGCATGGGACAATGCGAAGAAGCATGTGGAAGAAGGAAACTACGGTGGTAAGGGCAGTGAGGTGCATAAAGCGACCGTTGTCGGCGACACCGTGGGCGATCCGTTTAAAGATACTTCCGGGCCGAGCTTAAATATTCTGATAAAACTAATGAGCATGGTTGCCATCGTTATGGCAGGGCTGACCGTGGCCTGGAGCCTCTTCTAATAAAGTGTGGAGGTAAAAGCTTTTATTAAACTTTTACTTCCATTATTGTTTGCTTTGTGAATAATAGTTATTACCTTTGCACCCGCAAAACAAAGATTGAGTGATGAGAATATGTATGTTCTTTGGATCCTTACACTCCATAAAAGTACTATAAACGCTGAAATAGAGGGTCATAGACAAAACTATTATTTTATTATTATGAAGATTTTTAAATTATTATCTGTATTGATGTTTGTTGCGCTGAGCGCAGGTTTCGCTTCTTGTAGTGATGATGACGACAAGGACTTTGATAGTGCTAACTTGGTAGGTAAATGGAATGCTGTTTCTACTCAAGGTTGGATAAAGGATTCGGCAGATTCTGAAGAGGATGCAACTTGGGATGTAACATGGGAAGAGTTTAGTGATATGGAGCTTGGCATTT
>JARCFY010000364.1:0-25864 GCA_029233225.1 Lepidodactylus listeri | reverse complement strand
CAAGGCTGCCCATTGCGGGCAAAGTGCTTAAGCGAGCATACCAAGCGCGGCGCGCGCAAGCCGCTGGACGCTTACCTCCGTGCGGCGGCTCGGCGGAACTTGACCCGGCAGAATGAGCCGGAGTACCTGGACGCCCTGCGCAAGCGACAGGTCTGGTGCGAGGGGACGTTCGTCGCCCAGAAGTGGGGCAACAGCTTAACACGTCTGTTTAGAGGAGGCTTGGAGGCAGCGGAGGACCACTGCCTCCTTTCGGCCGCGGCATTGAACCTAAAACGGATGATAAAGTGCTTGGGATGACGCCAATGGGCGTCTTTTTTCTTGCGCCCTCTCATCCTGCGTTGCTTTTTTATGACTTTGTCAACAGCGCCAAAATGTCCAGAGGTGAAATTATCGTGCATCCCGCGCCTCCTTTCCCTTGTCCGGGGCGGTTCGGCCCGCGTTTTCCTTGCCAGCCGCCTCCGCCGCCTTTTCCATCTGCTCCTTGATCGGGGCGGGGCGCACCGCCTCCGCGCGGGCCACCAGCTTTTCCACGGCCTCGTTATAGGTCCCGTACGCCGCGCCGTCCAGCCGTTCCTGTACCGCCCGATCCGGCACCCGCACCGTGGCCCGGTAGCCGCTCCGGGTGCCGGGATCTTTCTTGCTGGGCGCACCTAAAAACAAGCCGTTCTTGCCGTTTACCACCTTGAAATCATCCACCGTTACCCCGGCCGCCGTCACGCTGGCAAAGCCGATCACCTTGCCCTGTGGCTCGATGGGCCGCACCGTTACCTGGGGCTCCGTGGCCGCCGCCACCGCTGCTCCACCCGGAGCTTTACCGCCTCGTCAATGGAAATGCCCTGGTGCTCGGCCAGCTCCGCGATGGGAGACTCAAAAATCAGGATGGCGCAAGCGGTTTTGAATACCCACTTATAAATATTTGCCATATCAAGCTCGTGCATATTGTTTTTTTCGAGGATCATCTGGATGAGCTCATAGGTTGCTGCAAAGGTCAGGATCAGTCCGGCTATCGGCAGGATGACCGTTTCCGATAACTGCCGAATGAGGGAGAAAACCCCGGCGTTCCAGAGCGGAGATTGTCAAGGGGGTAAATGATATTTTTCTGTTCCTTGGGAGAGGTCGGGGGCGCGGGGCGCGTAGCCCCGTAGAAGCTGACGGCAGCCACCATGCCAGTGGAGCCGGTTTTGCCGTATCATGAAGCGGACGACAACGGGGAGCGGGATTGTGAGATCCTGTTCCCCGTTGCCGGCGGCGCAATGACACGGCAAAAATCCAGTCTGTCAATGGTTTAAGGGTGGAGATTTTTTCGCGTCCCTTGCGAAAAAATACGACCCGTCCATTGATAGACCGGATAGGCGGAACGGGCTTTGTGATTGCCTTGTCTTAGCCAGATAGATATGGTACAATCAGACCATAAAGTTTTGGTTTCGCTTTTGTGTAACAGGGCAAAACTTTTTTACAGTTTGCAGTAGGACAACAGACAAAATTCTTGAAAGGAGCAATGAAACGTGGAAATGCCAAATGAAAATATTGATACGATTATGTTTGCTCCTTGTGGCATGAATTGCATGGTTTGCTATAAGCATTGTTATCACAAAAAACCATGTGCCGGTTGCTTGAACAGCGACACGGGAAAGCCGGAACACTGCCGCAAATGCAAAATAAAAGATTGTATCAGACAAAAGGGATTGACTTATTGCTTTGAATGTTCGGATTATCCTTGCAAGCTGATAAAAAATCTTGAACGAAGCTATAACCAAAGGTATCAAGCAAGCCTTATGGAAAACAGCGAATTTGTTCGGCAACACGGTTTAGAGAAGTTTATGGAAAAGCAAAAAGAGAAATATACTTGCTTAAAATGCGGCGGTATTATTTCCATTCATGATAAGGAATGTAGCGAATGTCAAGAAAAGATGAACTGATTCATTTTCTGTTTATCGGACTGGCAAATGGGAAGTTGAAAGGAGTGCAACTATGCTTGATAAGATACCTAATGCAAAGGAAATGACAGCTTTAATTGGACAACCTCTCTATGAGGTGTGGAATCAGTTATGTGCTTTAATTGATGAAAGCTACGATATGGAGTGTTTATGGAATTCCGGCGGTAAAGCATGGACTTATGAATACAAATATCGTCGGGGAGGTAAGACACTTTGTGCTTTATATGCCAGAGAAAACTGTGTGGGTTTTATGATTATTCTTGGTAAAGATGAACGGCTAAAATTTGAAGCAAACAGAGAAAGTTACTCAAAGGAAGTTCAAAAAATTTATGACGAATCTAAAACTTACCATGACGGGAAATGGGTAATGTTTGAGCCAGCTGACACTTCCTTGTTTGATGATTTTATTCGTCTATTAAGTATCAAAAGAAATCCAAACAGAAAGTAGTAATTTTTTTATCGAGAAGATACGTGCAATGAAAATAGAGATTTTAAAACAAGGACAATCAAGATATGTGTGATGTATTTGTAAATTTGAACGAAGAAAATCTTTCTTATGAACACTTGTGTTGTATCATTCGTACCAGAAAGCCACATCAAGGTGTTGAAGCAAAAAGGCAATGGCTTTCCGAACGGTTAAAAGAGGGGCATATATTCAGAAAACTAAATGTAAAAGGGACGGTATTTATTGAGTATGCCCCCCTTGAATCCGCATGGGTTCCTGTTACCGGGAATAATTATTATTACATTTATTGCTTGTGGGTTTTAGGTGAGTATCGAGGAAAGGGATATGCGAAATCGTTAATAGAGTATTGCATTGCAGACGCTAAGGAAAACGGCAAATCTGGGATTTGTATGCTCGGCGCAAAAAAGCAAAAAGCATGGCTTTCAGACCAATCGTTTGCAAAAAAGTATGGTTTCGAAGTTGTTGATACCGCTGATAATGGTTATGAATTGCTTGCGCTTTCTTTTGACGGAACAACACCAGCGTTTACACAAAATGCTAAAAACCCAAAAATTGAAAGTACGGAGCTAACAATTTATTATGATGTGCAATGTCCCTATATCTATCAGAATATTGAGATGATACAACAGTATTGTGAGGCAAACAACGTTCCAGTGTTTTTTATACAAGTGGATACATTGCAAAAAGCGAAAGAACTGCCTTGCGCTTTTAATAATTGGGCTATATTTTATAAAGGAAATTTTGAAACTGTGAATTTACTATTCGGCGTTGACAATTTAAAGCGAATACTTAAAAAATAAAGATAACCTGTGCCTGCTCAATTCTGGTTTGTATGGCAGCGGAACAGGTCAAGCCTGTCCCTCTCTGTGCGTAATAGCAGGCAGTAAGAGCGGCGACCATTGCGGCGATAAGAGTCAGCTCCATTGTTCGTTTCTCCTCCAAGCTCGTTTTTTTGATGCTTTGAGTATACCGCTCTTTTCTAAAGAATACGTTAAGTGAAGCTTAACGTATTTTCATCGTGCCACAAGGGTTTGGGGCCAATTTTGTTATTAGCTTGTCGCTAATACGTTACTAACGGCTTGTCGCTGTACAAAACGATGAAACGCAAAAAACTCCCCGGCGCCGGAGAACTATCACGTTTCGCCGGGACGAGGAGCTCCCTCTACCTGTTCTTCTCCAGCCAATGACAAACGATCTCAATAAACTCCCCGGCGGTGGGCGCCGCCGCCAGCGGATACCCCGCCATCTCCGCCAGCCTGCCCGGGGCAATCTTCCACGCATGCCAAACCGCTGTGCGGATGTCGCGCTCCACAGATTGCCATCGGCACACGTGCAGCTCCGCCAATTCACAGAATTTTTTCAGCGCCGACGCCCGCCTCTCTCCGGTCAGCCGCGCGAAACTGTCCAGAGTCTTCAGCGTCGCCAACGCCCGCCGGTCCGCTCTATCCTCCAGCAGTTCCAGCGGCGGCACGTCCGAGTTCCCCGCGATGATCCCCGCCGTCTCCAGCGTGGCATTGGCCCGCCCGCTCTCTAGCTCTTGGAGCGTGCTCCGGCAAAATCCTCCAAGGTCGCCTCCCTTGCCTTTCGCATCTGCCTGAGATTTTCGGCCAATGTATATCGCATATCCATCCGCATTCCTCCCATAAAAATGGCAGGGAATTTTGTCGAATCCCGCAAGACACCGCGCCGGTAAAATATACCGATGTAAAGCGTCTCAAGCAAGCGAACTGAAAAAGCGCCAGAGGAAAGGATTGCTCCCAACCTCTGGCGCTTTTCTCATTTATGCTCAATGACAGTCAGCCGCTTCTCGTGGTCGTCCAGGCGCCTGTCCTGCCCGTCGTTGTGGCTCCAGATGCGGCGGTGGCTGTCGCTGTTGTGATCCGCCAGCTCCGTCACGTCGTCCTGGAGACGCCTTATCACCACGGTCAGCTCCGTGATGCTCCTGGTCAGCGACACGACGGGCCGCACCACGGTGGCCAGCAGCCCCACCAGGGCGATGACGACGGTGACCGCTACCCACTCCACCCTACGCTCCCTTGCCGCCTGTGAGCTGCTTGTACACCTGATTGACGCCGGTGGCGGCCAGGCCGCTCACGATGCCCACGGCCACGGCGGTGAGCACATCCGCGGCCGGGAACTCCGGCACCCCCGTGAAGAGCGCCACGGGCCGGGAGCCGTCCGGGGCCTGCTCCGCCATTGTGAGCCAGCTCCTGGGGGAGGAGCCGCCCCGGGCGGAGGCGCCGGAGCGGCCCGCCGCCAAAGCCGCGGGAAGAGCTGCGGCAAACCCTAAAAAGCCCGCCGGCCCCACGGCGGAGCAGGTGGCGAGCTGGGAAAAGGACTTATCTGCCGGGCACCGAGGCGGTCCACAAAAAATTTGGCCGGGGCCTGCCGGAGAGCAAGGAGGACGGCGTCGCCACCGCCATGTTCTGGGAGTGCGGGGCAAAGAGGCCGGACCTCGTTTCCTGCCTGCAAAAGGACCTGATCCGGCTGGACTATTTTGCGCAGGCCGGTGTTGATCGACAAGAAAGCGCTGCATGGGAATCAACCGCAAAAGCTCTCCAAATTGCTGAGGAAAAATGAAGCAGCAGTTCATTGGGTTACAGCACGCTTGCTTTTGAATGCTGTAAAACGCAAGGGGAATTGCCATTCAGACAGCTCCCCCTGCGTTTTATGTGTGGTCTTTCCTCTGAGCTCAGTCCAAGACTGCCGGAGTCCCGGTTTTATTGCGTCTCCTGAAATTGGGGCCACATGGCCTTTCCGTGCTTCAGGTAGTGCTGGGAATAAAATTCGTCCACCCGGCCGAGACACCGCTCAAAAACCTCTAGCTCCTGGAGCGTAAAGCCGATTTTTTGAACCGCGATGTGAATATGACGGCGGTCATACACCACGTGGGCCGCATGGACCTGCCGGCCCCTCTCCGTGAGCGTGAGCAGATACCGCCTCCGGTCGTCTTCCTCCCGCCCGCGGTTCACCAGGCCCTTTTCCACCAGCTTGTCCACCATGACGGAGATGGCTCCGTTGGTGCGGAGCATTTGCTCCGCAAGCTCGATCTGGCTGATCCCGTCCCGCTGGGCAATGGCTTTCAGCGTGTGGGCCTCGTTGGCGGAAAGCGTCACGCCGGCATATTTGTTGGGCCGCTTTTCCAGCGCGCCGAGAATACGGTCCAGCGCGTAAATGCGCTCCACGATCTGGCTGTATATCTGCTCCTTTTCCATCATGGCGTTCCTTCCGGCAACAAACGTTTTTTCAGTCCCCCCGTTTTCACGCCGAGACCAATGCTAGTGTAGCATAATTTACAGTTGATTGCCAGGGGAATTTACCTTTTTTGAAGAAAGAGCGTCAATCGCAGTCCTCATAGCTGACGTTCATATGCACACGCCGGTTCATAATGAGGGCGTACACCACGGACACGGCCAGAATGATCACGTTTCCGACGAGCTCCACCGGCTTGGAGGTCACCAGCAGCAGTCCCGCCTGAAAGGTGGCCACCAGTCCGCCGATGACGCAGAAGCAGTTGAGAATGCTCTTGCCCACGTGGAACTTGGACTTGCTCCACAGCTCCGGCATCACGGAGGGAAGACGCAGCGCGGTAAAGCAGAGAATAATTTTCACCACCGCGGTGAGGATGGCGGTGGAGTTGGACACCGTCGCCACATTTAGGCCTGACACGATGGGCACAAGGCCGATGACGAAGAACAGCAGCAGCACGTTGACGGGGGTGCCGAACCTGGGCGAAATCCTGGAAAACGCCTTGGGCAGCCAGCCGTCCTTGGCGGCCTGGGCAATGGGGCGGCACATCCAGCCGATGGAGGCGTTGAGGGTGGTGAGCAGGGCGAACATGGCGCCGCCCACGATAAAGAAGACGTACAGGGGCTTGGGCAGAATGTGACTGGCCACCAGGCCCAGGGTCTTGTCGGCCACATCCGCCACGGGAAGCACGCCGGAGGCAATGGTGCCCATGATGGCATAGATCACGGAGATCACCACGGTGGGCACGATAATGGCGAAGGGAATATCCCGCTTGGGATTCTTCGCCTCACCGGAGAAATTGATGACATACTGGGCGCCGCCGGCGGCGAAGGACAGGTAGGCGGAGGCCATCAGCACGCCGACGATCCCCTTGGTCATAAAGTCGGGCGGGGCGAAATAGCCGGGCTCGAGGCTGGGGACGCCAAACGCGATGAACAGGCCTATGGCCACGGCCATGACCACGCACATGACGGTCTGCAAAACCGCCGCCTGCTTGGCCCCCACGATGTTCAGGGCAAACAGGATTGCGAGCACCGCAACGCCCACAAGCTTCGTGGGCGCGTTCGGCACCAGGTCCAGCAGATACTGTGTAAAGGAGATGACGTACATAGAGATGCCAAGGCCGGTGAACACGTTGACCAGAGTAAACACGCCGGCCAGACGCTGGCCGCCAAAGGCCGCCACCTGGGCGTACTGGCCGCCCTTGAACCGGGCGGTCCCGCCCACCCAGATTTGGGGGATCGCCGTCAGAACGCACAGGATGCCCGCGATGATGAACGCCAGGCTGACGCTGCGGCCTGTCATACCGATGGCCACGCCCGTCATGGTCATGATGCCCGCGCCGATAATTTGGCCCACGGCGATGGAGACCAGGTCCATTCTCCCCAGATTTCGCTTGAGCTCCCCGCCCGCGGGTGATGTGACCGCTGTTTTTTCTCTCATAGGAATTCCTCCCTTTCTCATTTGCGGAGAAAGCGTCTTCCCCCGCGCCCGGACTCGTTATCTTCCAATAAACACCTCCGGCTCTTTCGGCTGGGTAAACATGGCCTCCATAATGGCGATCTTCTCCTTGAGGGCGGGCACGCCGAGGTACTTGGCCCTCGAGGGGCAGGCGGCGATGCACCTGGCGCAGTCCAGACACCGCCAGGCGTCAATCTCGGCGGGATCAAGCGGGTTGATGGCCTGTACGGGACAATTCTGCCGGCAGAGCATACAGCCCGTGCACTTCTCCGGGTCGGTGGACGGCGTGATGGGCAGATCGGAGCCGGGGGTGTAGGGGAAGCTGCCCTTTACCTCCAGAACGACCTCCGCCGGGTCGGCGGACGCCAGCAGCCGAGCCGCCGTCCGACCCAGCTCCCTGGCCCGGGCCAGGTCCTCCGCGTTGGGGCGGCCCGTGCCCAGCTTGGAGGTGAAGCTGTGCTGGCCGATAAAGGCCCCGGCGGCCACGGGGAGGAAGCCGTGCCCTGAGCTCTCGTTTTTGAGCTCCAGCAGAGCGTCCTCATAGTCCCGGTTGCCGTAAGTCACCACCACCACGGCGGGGATGCGTTCCGCCTCGATGTACCGGAAAAATTCCACCAGCAGCTTGGGCGCCCGGCCATAGTAGACCGGCACGCCGATGACGGCCACATCGCCGTCCCGCAGGGCGGCCCCAGTCCAGCGGCTGTCAAAGCCGGTGCGATCAAGCTCCAGCCGCTCCGGGGCGTTGAGCCCCTCCGCCACCGCGTGAACGGTTTTCCGGGTGGCGTCGGTGGGGCTGAAATACAGGCTTACCGCGCGTTTGATCTCCATATCAGTTGCCCTCCTTTTCGTTGATCCAATCCGCCAGCCGGGCCAGATCGGGAAGATCGGCGGGCGTGGCGCCGTAACGCGCCTTTTTGACCTTGAGCCCCGGCTCTAGCAGAAACAGGGCGGGAAGCTGCAGCTCGTTGCCCTCGTAGGCGCCGTGGATGAGTCCGGCCGCCCGGGCCGCGCCCATTTTGCCCAGGACCTTCAAATCGGCCATTTTCTCCATGGACAGCGCCGGGGTCACGTTGTAGCGGGTATAGAGGGACTGCTTCGGATCACAGAGGATCTCGAAAGGGTAGTACGCCTCGTCGAGCTGCTCCCGAATTCCTGCCGGATCGCTCTGGAGCACCACCATCGCCTTGGCCCCGGCCGCGGTGAGCGCGTCATAGGACTTCCTCAGGGTCTGCAGGTCCAACTGGCAGATGGTGCAGCCGTAATACCGCAGGAACAGCAGCACCGTGGGGCGGTCCACCGCCTGAGCAAGCGTGCCCTTGCTCCACGGGGTCTCGTAAGGGACGTCCTCAAGCGTGGAGCCGGGGAATACCCGATCCAGCGCTCTGCACATACGGCTGACGCCCTCCTCCAGAATGGAACGGGGGGTCGCGGTGTTGATGCGGATATACCGCTCGCCGCCGGGGCCGAAGGTGGGCGCGCCCTCGATCAGAATGTCGGCGGTCTTGACGAGATAGGTGTCTATGGGCATGGAGGCGGCCGCCCCCTGAAGATACGCGCTCACGTCCACCCAGGCGAAATAGGTCCCCTCTGGGACGGTCATTTTCGCTTTCGGGAGGTGCTCCGCCAGATAATCGTGAACAAAGGTCAGACCGTCGTGAAGATAGGCCTTGAGCTGCTCCAGCCAGGGCTCGCCGGTGGCGTAGGCCGATTGAATGGCGGTGATGGACAGGGGATTGGGGTATAGCACGCCGTTATCCCCCTGGGCCAGCTTTTTCCAAAGCTCCTGAAGATGTGGGTCATGAATGACGATGTTGGAGTAGGCCAGCCCCGCCAGGTTAAAGGTTTTGGACACCGAGGCGCAGGTGATGATCTCGTTTTTGTGCTCCGGGAACAGCTTTGCCAACGGGGTGTGCCTGATGCCGGGTGCCACCAGGTCGTGATGGATCTCGTCGGCCACGATGCGCACGCCGTTTGCGAAGCACAGCTCTCCCATCCGGCGCAGTTCGTCCTCGGTCCACACCCGGCCCGTGGGATTGTGAGGCGAGCACAAAAGGAACAGCGTGGTCTTGGGGTCCTTCACTCGCTTTTCAAAGTCCTCAAAATCGATCTCATATTTCCCGTCCCTCAGCACCAACTGATTTTCCGCGGGAGTGCGGTGGCTGCACGCTATTTTATTATAAAACGGACGGTAGATGGGGGGCTGAAGCAGCACCTGGTCCCCCTCGTGGGTCATGATCTGGATGAGGTAGTGAATGGCTGGAACAATGCCGTTGCAGTAAAAAATATCCCTCGAGTTCACATACCACCCGAACCGGTGCTGAAACCAGCCGCACACGCTGCGGTAAAACTCCCCGGTATAATTGATGCTGTAGCCGAAAACTTTGTTGTCCACCCTTTGGTGCAGCGCCTCGGCCACGCCGTCCGGGCAGGGGAAATCCATGTCCGCCACCCAGAAAGGCAGCGTGGACAGCCCCGCGTTGGGGTTCTGCACCGGCATGAATTCCCACTTGCCGCAGTTGGTTCCATGCCGGTCCACCGGTCTGTCAAAATCGTAAGCCATGTTCCTTCCTCCATTCAAATCATCTTGATACATCAAGGCTTAAACAGTTTAGATATTAAATCATTTAACTGTTAAAACGTATTTTATCACTTATACAACGAATGTCAATTATTTGATTTGATTTTTGTATAAACAGACAAAAATATGCGTAAAATTTTGTACAGCTTTTCCGAACCGCATCCTCCAAGCAAATAGCCGGCCCGTATCGACACACAGCAGTTCTTTTCGTTTAAGACCGGGAGCTGTGCCTTGTTCAGCTTCCGCAGCGTCACTCGGCCTGTGCTCTGCGTCTCCAGCTCGCTCTTCCGGAGCGAGAAGTTGACGTGCAGTGGGGCGGGCTGATTCCGCGAGGTCTCCCCCTCCTCGCTCTGTGTAATCCCGGTATCACCATAAAAACCAGGGCAAAAATGAGCCTCGCGCCGCGTCAGCAGCACGAGGCTCCGTATTTATCTTCGTAAGAAAATAAATAGATTACGGTAACGGTACACGGGATTTTCGGCGGAATGTCGGTGGAATTTCCGCCGAATCAGCCTGTCGAAAAGTCCAGCCTAAGCAGGGCTTTTTCGTATTTAGGCGGTAAAATAGGACAGGGTGACGTAAGATGCTGGCGCGCGGGAAAATGGACCGGGGAGTCGAGGAGAACGGCCGGCCCGGCGTAGACCCCGTGGCGCTTGTGAAAATGGTGCTGCTCCGGCATCTGTACGGTCGCGCCCTCTCCGCGCCGGACAGCGGTTAAACACGGCATACCGGTGGTTTCTGGGCTGTTCGCCGCAAGGGGAGACGTCCCGTTTCTCCACGGTGAGCGATAACTTCCGGCATCGGTTTACCAGGTCGACGGTATCTTTGCGTGGATCCCGGAGGAAGGTGCCAAGGCCGTTTTTATCGACGGCACCCACATCAAAGCCAACGCGGCGGAAAAAGGCCGGGTTCAAGACGGTAACAAAAAGCGTGACCGACCCGGAGTGCGGGTTGTTTGTGAGGGGGGAGCACAAGCGGCAGTTCGCCTATGAGTCTCATACGGCCCGCGACAAGAACGGCTTTGCGCCGGAGGCGGTGGTAACGCCCGGCAACGTCCATGACAGCGTGGCGTTTGACGAGGTGTATGACAAAGCAGTGGAGCGTTTTCCACAAATTGAAGCCATCGCTGCCGATTCCGCGTACAAAACGCCTCACATCTGCAAAAAGGCGTTTGAGGATGACCATGTGCTCTCCACAGCCTATAAGCGCCCCCGGACGATGAGTGGCGGAAATACGTCTATGACGAATACTATGACTGTATCGCACCACCGACCGGGAGGGCTGCCGGGAACCCGAAGACCTGCGGGAGCTGCCCCACCCGGCACTTGTGTACTCACTCCAAGGACCGCGTGAAAACGGTACAGCGGCATATCTGGAAAGAGTACGAGGAGCCGGCGGACGACGCCCGGTATACGGCGGAGTACCAGGAGCTGTACCGGCTGCGAAACGAGAAGCTAGAGCGTGTCTTTGCCGACGCGAGGGAGAAGCACGCCATGCGTTATACGCAGGATAGAGGCTTGACCCAGGTGACGAACTGGGTGAGGCTTAAGCTTGCCACCATGGACCTCAAGAAGCTGGCAAATTGGAGGTGGAGGACCCACCCGCGCCGTTTGCTGAGGCTTGTTTTTCCCCCTGCTCACACGAAGAACCCGGTTTACGCCGCCGCGTAGACCGGGTTCTTCGACAGACTGGGCAAGTGTATAACACTTGCTATTTTGCCGCCCCTTTAGGGCCGCAAAAATGCTTGTTGGGGTTGCTCCCCAAACCCGCCACCTCTGGCCAACATGGGTCTGTTGACAAGGTATCAATTAATCCGCAGAAGTGCTAAAATAGGGAAAAAAAGTGCAGGTGGGATAGGATATGCAGCTAAAGCTCCACATGGTAACACTGGGGGCTCTGGTTCCGCAAGGGCATTTTGTTCGACGGCTGGAGAGATCGCTGGATTTGTCGTTTGTGTACGAGGAGACAGCGCATCTGTACAGCCACCGCAACGGCCGCCCACCCATCGAGCCGGTGATATTGGTGAAATATCTGCTTGTGGGGTATCTGTACGGCGTTGAGTCGGAGCGGCAGATCGAGCAGCGGATTCAAACGGACGTTGCGCTGCGGTGGTATCTGGGGCTGGACCTGTTTGATACAGTGCCGGATCACAGCACGATCTCTCAGCTGCGGCGGCGCAAGCCCGCGTTTCGCAAGGTGTTCCGGCGTCTGTTTGAGGAGGTGGCAGGGCAGTGCATCGCGGCAAAGCTGGTGAGCGGGCGGCTGGTGGGAACGGACTCCACCCACGTGAAAGCCAACGCCTCCAGAGCCTCGGAGGAGCTGGTAGCGATGCCTTACTGGGAGCGTCTGGATCTCTACGAGGAGGAGGGCCTGGAAAAGCTGGCGGAGAGGACGGGACGCCGCCGGAAAAAGCGGACGAAGCAGATCAAAGGGGATAGCCGCCGCAGCCATAAGCGGGTCAGCCGTACAGACCCTGAGGCCGGGCACATGAAGCGCCCGGGCAAGCCGGAGGGGCCCCATTATCCCTCCCACCAAACGGTGGACACCGACCACGGCATCATTTTAGGGATGACGGTAACGCCGGGAGACGTCCACGATTCAGCGGCCTATTTGGCGCATCTGGAGCAAATCTACCGAAACGTCATTCCTTTTCAAGCCGCCACGGCGGACGCAGCGTCAAGGGACTCCGCCGCGGTGCCAGCGGCGTGTACCGGGAGTATACTGTGCAGACAGACAGGACTGTCAAGGCTGCCCATTGTGGGCAAAGTGCTTAAGCGAGCATACCAAGCGCGGCGCGCGCAAGCTGCTGGACGCTTACCTCCGTGCGGCGGCTCGGCGGAACTTGACCCGGCAGAATGAGCCGGAGTACCTGGACGCCCTGCGCAAGCGACAGGTCTGGTGCGAGGGTCAATGCCATTAAGTTAATCAATTAAGATCGAGAGATAAAAAATTATAAAAACATTTAAGAAGTTGAAAAAATCGCTTGACAAAAGGCAACAAATGTGCGGCGAAGCCCTGAAAACGGAATGAATTTTCAGGGAGACCACACAAATGTACACACCCAAAAACCTGCGCAAGACCCTGCTCTCCAGGAACCGCTCCTTGGGAAGACACCCCGGGCACTTCGCCCGGCGGCCCGGGCGGGATTTTACCCGGCATCGGGCGCTGCCCCTTGAGAAGCTGCTTTTTCTGCTGCTCGCAATGGGCGAAAAGAGCATTGGAAAAAACTTGATGAAGTTCCTCCGGCGCAAGGTGGCCACGCCGTCCGCCTCCGCTTTCGTCCAGCAGAGACACAAGCTGCTCCCGCTGGCGCTGGGGGAGCTTTACCACCGCTTCGCCGCATTTTTACAACCTCCGAGGTTGTTCCGGGGCTTTTGCCTGCTGGCCGAGGACGGCTATCGCTGAAGTCCGCCGGCGAACCGGAGGATGCGCTCTCCTACCGGCCGGGCACGCAACAGCAGCACGGCTGGAGCCTGCATTACATCAATGCGCTTTATGCTTTGAAAAATGGCATTTATACCGACCTTCTTGTGCAAAAAGAGCACGAAAAGATCGAGACAAAAGCGTTGTGTCAACTGGCGGACCGCAATTATGAGGCCTGCAATGGTTTGGCGCACTTGGAAAAACGGAGCTGGAAGCACGTGATTCGCCTGCGGGACCGGGAAAAAAAGTCCGTTTCCGGGGTGAAGCTGCCCGAGCAGCCGGAGTTTGATCTGACCATCCGCCTGACCTTGGGCCGACTGACCAGACGACAGTTGGCGCTACGCGGAAGATCTGTTCCGGAACCCTATTACCGTATCCCAAGCAGCGTGGTTTTTGATTTCCCAGAGCCGGACAGCGGCCTCTTTTTTACATTTTTACATTGGATTTTCGGGTCGTCCGTGTGCGGCTTGGAGCTGGGAAAACGGTCACTCTGCTCACCAATTTGGACGCCGGGCGATTCCCGCCCGGGGCCTTGAAAGCGCTCTACGCCAGACGTTGGGGCATCGAGGCCTCCTTCCGTGCGCTCAAATACGCCGCCTTTCTCCTTTTCAATTTCACCCAGGCCGCCGCCTGGGGCCTGAATGTGGACCAGGGCCGCTCCAAATATAGGCGCCATGCCAATTTCTCCGATGCGGTGGAGCTGTGCTTTCCTGTGCAAGCCCACCGGCGATTTTTACCCGCTCCTCGCACGAGGTTTGGTCCCCCATCGCCCAACCAGGGCCTATCCAAGGCCCCAAATGGCCGATAACCGCATTTCGTTTCCTTACCGTCCGGCCCGCTGAGTCCCTGTACATTCTTCTTTTGGCGGAGGCTTCTCCACCTGCTTGTCATGCCCTTTTAGCCCCGGCCATGGGATCTTGTGTGCCCAACCAGATACCCGCGTGATACTGCAACTTAAACTTAATGGCATTGGATAATACAGCATGTTTTTCATTTCTTGCCCTCCCGCAGCATTGTCAACAGGGTTTTCTTCAAACGGTCATTCATGGGTGACTTGGGGTCAAAGCACATCTCCACAAACTTTTCCATCTCCGGGTCGCTTTCTTCAAGCTTGGGCTTGCACTCGTACAGCTTCCCCTGTGGGTCATCGGTGCGCCCTAGAATATAGTCCAGCGACACATCAAAATAATCCGCATAGCGCACAAGGGTTTCATAGCTGGGGGAGGACTGGTCTTGCTCATAACGGTTTAGGCTGGACTGCCTTGCGCCTACGATTTCGCCCATCTTCACCTGTGACAGCCTTGCGCTTTCCCGCAGACTTCGTATTCTTTCCGCAACTATTTTCAAGAAAATCACCCCCTATCCGATACTGTGGTTGTACCACAATATGGCATATGTTACAACACTAAAAACGCATATTAAAAATACGTTTTTTGCGTCCTGAAACGTCATCACAATCCCTCGTCCCGGCCCGCAGGGCAAGCAAAGAAGCGGCGCACATCGGCCCGTAGGGTGGGGCGATATGCGCCGCTTCTTTGGGTTTTGGAGGGGTGGGGACACGGGCGCAGAAATGCGGCCTGTGGCCACACTCCGACAAAACGGGGTTTCCAAAGGGGCACCCTTTGGCACACGACCTTGCTTGCAAGGTGTAGTGTGTTATACCTGCTGGCGCGGCTGACGGGGGGAGCGGGGGGTGGTGCTTCTTGCACCCCGCTCCCCCCGTCAGGAAAACGGGCGGGATTTTTGCGACCGGGAGGGAGCAAAAAGCCTATCCGTTTTCAGAGAGCGGCGGCGGGTATACAAGCCCTCGTCCCTCGTCCTCCGTTCTCCAAAAATGAAAAGAGGCGGGCAAGCACTTTAGGGCTTGCCCGCCTTGATGACCGCAAAGCAAAACCAGGCGTGGCTGTCAAGGTTGGCGCTGAAAGCGCCATTCATTTTAACCTTGACGGCCACGCCTGGGTTTGCTATCTCACCGATAAACGGGAAGTACGCCCATTTCCAATAATATGGTTGTAACTTATCAATGTTTTCTTTTTTTCCAAAATAGAATAGCCAGCCCTACCACTAGACATCCACAAACAATCCACACAAGAATGGAGAGACTATTATCATCCGCTTCTGTTGGCAGATTAGTTGGTGCTTGATTATTTATATCTATTGATGGAGCGGTGGTGTCCTTTTCAGCAGGCGGCAATGTAGCTTTTGAGTTGTCTATGTCTAGCACACGTTCCTGCTCCTTTTCTGCAAAGTCACCATTGTTTAGATATTCCTGCATTCGTTGCGACATATCATCGTCATTTTTGATTTCTAGTGTGGTTGTATCAAAACTAGTCACTTCCCATATGTAAACAGGATTATTATCATCTAAGTATCCACAAAGATATTGTTTTCCTACTTCTGGGGCTTCGGTGAAGCCAAATTCCGCGTAAGTGATTTCATCATCTTTAGTAAAGTCGCCTTTAATACTTTGGCGTTGAATGATTGTAATACTATCTCCATCTACGCTTTTTATTTCTCCAAAGTAGACTTGGGCATTATCGCCAGAAAGTAAGCTCTCTGGTATGTCACCTGCATAGCATACAGTCATCGTAGAAAACAAGACAATTAAACTTATAACACAGACTATCTTTTTCACATCTTGCTCCTTTCGCCTTTCCGGTCTACTGCCTTCCCTCATTTTATGCCACCTTGTCTGCCTCGGACATATAACTTTCAATTTGTCGGTTTTCTTTTATTATATTATGTGGTTATCCCGTTGACTCAGCTAGAAACAAGTCCGTTTTATGGGACCGGACAGGATGTATCATAAAGGCATGAAACCAGAAAGCGGGGGAAAAGGGTCATGCCAAGGAAAAACAAACTGCCACTGGGCACGTTCATGGAGCGTTTTTCCACAGAGGCACTCTGCCGGGAGCATCTGGCGGGCCAGCGATGGCCGAGGGGCTTTGTCTGCCCGAACTGTGGGCACAGGCATAGCTGTCTGCTGACGAACGGGCGGTATCAGTGCGCCTGCTGTCATCACCAAACCTCCGTGACCGCCGGAACGGTGCTGCACCGTACACGGCTGCCATTGCGGACGTGGTTTCTGGCCTTTTACTTCGTATCACTGGATAAACGAGGCATCTCCGCCGTACAGTTGGCGGCTGTTCTGGGCCTCACCTATAAAAGCGCGTGGTATGTGCTCGCCCGAATCCGCAAGGCCATGGGCCAAAGGGACGAAAAGCATCTGCTGACAGGGACAGTGGAGTTCGACGACGCCTATTTTGGCGGCCCCACAGTTGGTCAAAAGCGAGGCCGAGGAACGGAAAAGTCCAAAGTGTTCGTGGCGTTATCTCTGGATGAGCGGGGAAACCCGCAGTATCTCAAAATGGGGATTACAGCCAATATCAAAAGGACCTCCGTCAACCGTTTCGCAAAAAAGGCGATCACAGCTGGGAGCACCATCCTCAGCGACGGCTACCGCAGCTACGCCGAAGCGCTGACCGAATATGACCATCAGGCCAAGACCTATGACCTCAATTCCGGGATGCTCCACTGGTTACATGTCATGATCAGCAACGCCAAAGCCTACATTCTGGGAACCTATCACGGTTTGCCGAAAAAGAACCTACAGTCCTATCTGGATGAGTTTTGCTTTCGCTTCAGCAGACGCGGCTTCGGCGGCGATTTGCTGGACAGGCTTACGCTCGCTGTGGCTGTTTCTCGCGTGGCTGAGTCAAACGGATAACCACATTATATTATTATAGCATATCAACCCTCATTTTTGCAACACGGCAAGAGGCTTCTTGGCTTCCCTCTCTAATAGCTTGCCAAAAGATTGAAACACAGGAACATTTGATATATACTTATGCCGTAAATAATTAGATAGAGATACCATCTCATTCAGAAGGGAGGTACTTTCGTGTCCGCTGTCTACAAATTCCCCTATGATACCCCGCTCCGCTATCTGCCCCTCGCCTATATGCTCCCCCATGACCTGCTCATCCGCTGTCCCACCCTCCGCAGACTGCCCCGGAGCATGGGGGCGCTGAATGCTTCCCGGTCATGGGCGGAGGTCATTCAAAGCGACGCCTTTTTGAGCGAGGTCATGGACGCCGTGGCGTCGCTGGCCTTCCCTCACTTCGGCTTCGGCGGCTGGAGGGAGCATTACACGGGCTGGTGTCCTGTCTGGCGCTTGTCCTACACCCTGCCCCTATGGGCAAAGGGAGTGGAACAGGTGCGGGGCTGGGGGCTGCAATCCCTGTTCCGCCTGCCGCCCGATTTTGAGATACCCTTTTTCGAGCCGGAGGATGTCAAGGCGGTGATGGGGAAGGTCGTGCGGCAGACCATCGAGGAACAGGGCTGGGGGCCAATGTTGGAAGCGATACGGGAAATGCCCTGTGACGAGGATTTCGAGCCGTGGGACACCAATGTTCGCAAAGACTTTTTGCGGAAATGGTATCATACCCGCTCCAAGCGGGTGCAGACCGTTTCACTGGACGCCTGCATGGAGGACGAGGAAGCGGTATCCACTCCTTGCCAGACCGGTTGGGGGACTTCACCGGGCAGGTGGAGGGGGAGGACTTTTGCCAGCGGTTCAAGGCTGCGTTTACGGAAAAGGATATGGCGATTTTGGAATTGCGGGTGGAGAGATACGGTTACAAGGAGATAGCGGACAAGCTGGGATATAAACATCACAGTGGGGTCATCAAGCGGATGGAGGCGATTAAAAAGCGGTTTATCCAGTACGAGAACGAAACGGGGCGGTAAAGCCACGCAAGCCGGGAGCGGCGGGCGTGGCTTTTTTGCGCCCAAAAGCAAACGCTGATAGGTAGACATTTAGGGGTTCAAAAGCCTTGATATTGCAAGGCTTCCCGGCCCCGGAACAGAGGGGGCCTGTGTACTATCATTCCCACCTCCGGAAACGGGGTGAAGCCGTCTACAAGGAGGTACAACGGCGCAAAAGACACAGCACGCAATCTTGCGCTTCGCCAAACACAAGGCGGGGCCAGCCGGGGCGCTGGAGGCCCAACACGAGCGCACAAAGGAGCGGTACGCCAGCAACCCGGACATTGACACCAGCAGGAGCGGGGACAATTTTCACACCATCCAGTCCTCGCAGAAATATCGGCGGGAGATCGGCAGCCGTATCAGAACGGCGGGGTGCCGCACCCGGAAGGACAGCACCATGTTTGTGGACACGCTGATAACCGCCAGCCCGGAGCTCTTCACGGACCGGGGCCAGCGGGAGATACAAGCCTGCTTTACGGAGGCCGTGGCTTTCATGGAAAAGAAGGTGGACCGGAGCAACATCTTCTCCGCCGTGGTACACATGGACGAGAAAACGCCGCATTTGCACCTGTGCTTCACTCCTATCACGGAGGACGGGCGGCTGTCGCCAAAGGAGATTTTGGGCAACCGGGCGCAGCTCTCTGGGTGGCAGGACGAGTTCCACGCCCACATGAAAAAGGTGTTTCCCGTCCTCAAACGGGGCGAGAGCGCCCTTGTGACAAAGCGCAAGCACATCCCCACATCGCTGTTTAAGCAGTCCATCGACCTCACCCGCCAGCAACAGGCTATCGAAAAGGCCGTGTCTGAAATCGGGGTGCTGAACGCCGGGAAGAAGCGGGACGAGGTGTTAGAAATGGTGGGGCCGTACTTCTCCCGGCTGGAAGCCCATTTGGGGCAGAGGAAGAAGTACCAGGCCACCATCGACTATCTGACGCAGGAAAACGAGGGGCTGAAAGAAGAGGTCAGAGAGGAAACGGGCATACAGAAGCGGATGGAGGTCTTGACGCTCAAAAAGGAAAACGAGCGGCTTCGTCGGTTTGTCCAGAGCATACCCCGGAGGTCAGGCAGGCGCTGAAGGAACAGCAGAAGCGCCCCAAAGACTGCCAGCGGTAAATCGTACATTTATAACCGAATATGCTAACGGGGGGTAGCATTTGAGCAGCAGAAAAAAGCTGATAAACGACACCGACATTCCCCAGCACAAGATTGAAGCTATCGCCCGCTGTATCATGCCTGACATTCTCGCTTTCCACGAGAGCGAGGAGGGCCGGCGGGAGTTTGCCGAATGGAAGAAGCAACGGGAGGCGGAGATGCGGGAGGAGAAAACAGAGTAAGGATAAAAGGGCGGGCGCACCGTGAAACCGGCTGCGCCCGCCCTTTTTGCATTTATAGGGTCTGCTTCTTCTTCCGTGGGCCTCTCGGGCCTGCGCTCCAACCCGTTGCGGAAATGGGTGCTTTCGTAGCGGTCAAAGAAAAGCAATAATCCAAACCCATCTCCCACGGGGAAGAACGGGTTCGGATTATATTGGTTTGGTGCGAGTGGCGATATAGATTTTTTCAAGAAACCGCATAAAATCAATAGTTTTCGGGTAGTCAGCAGACAACATATTCTCTTAGTAGCTCACTAAATAGTACGTGTGCGCCGTAGGTTATGAGCATCTATGGTGTTGGCTTTTCTTAATTATGATGTTTTTGAAAAAAGGTGTGTTATAATTTTATGGGGTGATTAGTATGACTACAGAAAATTGGATAACGCTGCTTGTTCCGGTGATTAGTATAGTTGTGGCTATTGTATCAGCATCATTAACTTATTATTTTTCAAAAAAGAAACAAGTGCTATCTGATGAGAACAGATTGAAAGAACGATTTTATCTCGAATACATAAACGCTCTCAGCAATAATGTTTTGTCTGATAATTTAGACGATTCAAAGAGTAGATTGTCAGAGGCTCACAATAATATTCTTTTGATTGGAAGCACAGATGTCGTTGCCAAACTACGAGCGTTTACAAACTATATTGGCCCTTTAAATATAGAAAAGTTTAGTCAGGAAAAACATAATAGATTAGTAACCAACCTTATAAAAAGCATGCGAGTTGATTTGTATAAGAAGAGAAGTGTTAATGATGGGTATCCTACAATGGGAATTTCAGGGAAAAGGCGCAAAGAGGATTAAACATTGATGATTTGAAAATCCTATCATCAACAGTTAATCTACGAGTGTTCTTATAGGACTTAGGATTAGAGTACACCCGAAAAAGCCTGTAATATCAAGGGAAAACAAAAGGAATGTAATCAAATACGATTACATTCCTCATGGCTTGTGTTGCCGAAAAAGATGCAGGCGTTTAACTATTTGGGATAGGCTTTGACCCGATTACAGCGCATCTCTAGAGACCCCGAAAAATTTTGTGTAAACAGGATTAAGCATCAACCTTTTGGTCAAGAATGGAAACAACAACCATTTGAGACTGAAAGGATGATTTGTATGGACCAGACTCCCGCTGAACTGATGAAAGCATTTGTAGACAGCCAGAAATTCACCAGCACCAATGACATCATGTTGGCAATGAAAGACATGTTCCGTGACGTGCTCCAGCAGGCGATGGAGAGTGAGCTGGACACGGAACTGGGATACGAAAAAAGCAGCCGTTTGTCGGAACCCGCTGTCGAAACCGGCCGGCGAAATTACCGCAACGGCTCCTCCAAAAAGACGATAAAAAACCAGCTGGGCGAGGTAGAGGTCAAGGTCCCCCGGGACCGCAACAGGACCTACGAGCCCCAGATCATCGGCAAGTACAGCCGCAACGCGGACGGTATGGAGGAAAAAATTTTGGCGCTGTACGCCTGCGGGATGAGCCAGCGGGATATCTCCGAGCAAATCAAGAATCTGTACAACGTGGAAATCTCCCCGGAGCTGGTGAGCAAGATCAGTGAGAAGATCATGCCGGAGGTCACGGCGTGGCAGAATCGGCCGCTGGAATCGGTCTACCCGTTCGTGTTTCTGGATGCCATCCACTACAAGGTCAAGGAGGACCACCAGTACGTGACCAAGGCGGCTTATGTGGTGCTGGGCATCACCATGGACGGGCGGAAGGACATCCTGGGCGTGTGGATCGGCGCCCATGAGAGCAGTAAATTTTGGCTTTCCGTGTTGAATGACCTCAAAACCAGAGGGATTTTGGACGTTTATCTGTTCTGCGTGGACGGCCTGAACGGCTTTGTGGAGGCCATCGGGGCGGTGTATCCCAAGTCCCAGGTCCAGCGCTGCATCGTCCATCAAATCCGCTCCTCCACCCGGTTTGTCAGCTATAAGGACATCAAGCGCCTGGTGGCGGACCTGAAGCTTGTCTACACGGCAGTCAACGAGGAGGAGGCGCTGGAGCATCTGGTGCAATTCAAGGCGACTTGGGGAAGCAATACCCCTCCTGCGTCAAAAGCTGGGAGGAAAATTGGGATATCCTGAGCACATTTTTTGAATATCCGCCATAGATTCGGAAAATCATATACACGACGAATATCATCGAGGGCCTGAACCGTCAGTTCCGGCAGATCACGAAGAACAAGCCCAGCTTTACCAATGACGATTCCCTGCGGAAGATGCTGTACCTGGCCAGCTGGAAAATTGTCGAACACTGGACGGCCCGGTGTCGAAATTGGGACATGGTTCTGGCTCAGCTGGAACTCAAATTCGCGGACAGAAAAAGTGCCTGACCGGCCTTGAAATCAGGGTTCCCGGGGGCGGAAGGCGGCATTCGCGCAAAGCGCGCATACCACCTTCCGCCCCCGGGAAAGAGGCGAGTAAGGCCAATCCAAAACTGCGCTCTGCGCACGGCAGAGCCAATCAAAACAGCCGTTCTTGACCATCGGGTGCGAGCTGTTTACACAAAATTTTACGGGTGGCTATAGTCTTCCTCAATCCTCCCGGCGTGGGCAAGACCCATCTCGCCTCCGCTCTGGGCATGGCCGCCGCCCAGCACCGCTTTTCCACCTACTGCATCAACTGCCACCAGCTCATCGAGCAGCTCAAGAAGGCCCGCTACGAAAACCGCCTGCCGGACAAGCTCAAGTACAGACTGCTCATCATTGACGAAATCGGCTATCTGCCCATGGACATTCAGGGCGCGAACCTCATTTTCAGCTCATCGCCAGACGTTACGAGAAGGTCTCCACCGTCTTTCCCTCCAGCAAGACCTTTTCCCGGTGGAACGAGGTGTTTGCCGACGTCACCATCACCTCCGCCATTCTTGACCGCGTTCTGCATCACTGTGCCGTCATCAACATCAAGGGCGAAGGTTACCGCCTCAAGGAACGCAAGGAGTTTATGAAGCAAACGCAGCAGATCATCAACACCCTGTTTGAACAAGGACAAACCTGATTTACACCCATCCTTGCCGTCGGAAACCTGCATTTTTTCCTCGGCGTTTTCTTGCATAATCAATTCGGCGTTGACACTTTTTTATGACTTTGTCAACAGCACCAAAATGTCTCGAAGTGGGCGCGGGGCTTACTTTTCCTTGTCCACCTTTTTCTCCGTCTTGCCGAGTTCCGGGGGCTGTTTCTCTTTCCACTCGCCCAGCAAGGCAATAATCTGATCCTTCATTTCTCCCGGAGTTTTGTCCTTGCCAAAATACTCCACCAGTTCCGCAGTCATACCATATGTCATCCTGCACCGTTCGAAACCACTGAACCCCCCGTATTTACTAGGCAAATTGATATAAACACCCCGCATTTTCCAGCAGAAAAAGTGGCTGGGCAAGAAAAGCTTCCGCGGCGCTGGAGACAGCCATTTTCAGACCCTCACCCTCCCGCTTTTCCCTTGCCAGGGCTGCGATCCGCTTCAAATTGACCGCTATGGCGGTGAGTTTTGCTTAAATGGCAACGCCGCGCAGCCCGAACCCCCTGGCTCGGGCCAATCCGTGGAACCGCTTCATTTCTCCGTTCTTCCACTCCTGCGCGGCTCGCTTTTTATATTGCTCTAAAAATTCCGGCGTCTTTTGCCGCTGGCTCAACTCGTACAGCTCCGCCGTATCAAGGGAAACGTGCAGGGAACGAGCCTTGGTTTTCGCTTTCCCCATGCACGCCTCACGGTGAGGACACCCCACACACATGGCCTTGTCAACGGTATAGATCAGATAGCTCCTGGTTACTTCACCCCGTTTGGTATACCGCCGCTTGCGGTTTGCGGTTTCATTCCCCTAAATGCAGCGCCACTGGTCGCTGTCCTTGTTGTAGGAAAACAGAGCCTCGTCAATGCGGTAGGCTGACGCGCTCACAGGAATGTAGGGCTCCGCCCCATCGTTTGTAATGCGGCCTAGAATGGCCGGACGGAAGTATGCCTTATCGCCAAAGACCTCCTTTGGCACAAGTCCGCTCTCCCGCGTCGATCCATCAGTTTACCGAATCTGCCTCCATCCACATACGCTCCACTGGCCGCTTCCACAGCGGTGATGAGCCGTTCCTCCGCGGTCATCATGTACTCCAAGCTTGTAGCCTTAGAAGCTGCTGTCCGTGGACTTCCGCCCCACGCGCGCGTCTTTGTCCGCTAAAGAACGAATCCCCTTCTGTACCATAAATTTCTCATCCGTCAAGACTTCACGAGCCTCCGCGATGGCGCGTTGGGTCCGCTCTCCCGCCTTAGGCTCCACAGGCTGAGATCGTCCGCCACATCACACGCCGGGCCTCAGCGGGCTCTACGATCCGCGTATAGTCCGGGATATGGGTGTCGATTTCCCTCCCCACGCTGCCATTGTCCTTGCTCATAGCCTTGAAAATCCACTTTGCCAGGTGCTTCAAAATGCGTTCCGGCACTTTCCGGCTGACCGCCGCTTCGATATGGGTGCTGTCCACTATGACGCCGCTGCCTTTGATCAGACCGGTTTCCACGCATTGACGCACCAGTTCCGTAATGACCTCGTCCAGTGAGAAGTCTTTCAGCCGATAACACCGGAACTTGCACAGCAGGCTGGCATCCGGAAGGCTGTCCTCCGGGTTGACGTCTAAAAACCATAGAAAAGCCAGATTGCAGTTGGCCGCCTCCAGCACCTTTACATTCCGACAGATTGTATAGATATTGCAAAAACAGCAGCTTCGGCATCAGCTCCGGCTCTTTTCGCCGGGCAGCCGTTGTTTTTACAGTAGCTGCTTGCCAACAGCTCGTTGATAAAACTGAAATCCACCGCTTCTGCGATTCGTTTTCAACAGATGATCCGCAGGTATCCGTTCATAAAGAAAACTGTAAAACGGCGCTTGACGATTGCTCTCTCGAAGCATTTCCACCACTCCATTTACGCTGGCTTGTATACTCCTATTTTATCATACTTAGCGTGTTTTGGGACTTTTTCAGTGGTTTCGGATCGTCCTTTTCCTTCATTTTATCACTGGTGCTGACACACTTGCTCAGTGAAGGATGGTGGCCTCCTCTCGGTTTGGTTAAGTGGTGGTAACTCAACTTTAACCGATGGAGCTCATTCTTCATCCCTTTTTATTTACTTGCACAAGATGTATTGTAATCCTACAATTCTAAAAAAAGTCATGCGGAAAAATTCTTGACAAGCAAGGGCGCATACCGCTATAATAATAAAGTCCCTGTTTGGGTACGACCAAAATATGCGGATGTGCTGGAACTGGTAGACTGGCTAGCTTGAGGTGCTAGTGGCCCATGGCCGTGCGGGTTCGAGTCCCGCCATCCGCACCAACTTGTGTAGCTAAAAAAGATCACAGCAAAAACGCCGCACGAGAGTGCGGTGTTTTTGCGTTCTAAGCAAGTTTTTGGCGCATTGAAAAAGGAAAAGTGCACTTTTACAGATTGCCCCAACGTTTTTTCAAAATAACGATTTGGAGATGCAAACAGCCGTTTTACCATACTGGACTGTTTCGAACCCTGGAGCTGAAATAGGATAGAAACCGCACAAAGGGCCGCTCACGGCAGCCGGGATAACCGGAAGCCGTGGGCGGCCTTAATATTTTTTTTGAATCACTCGCATTGTCGGATGTATATAATTTTTACGCTATTCTTCGTAGTATTGGGTATAGCTTTAAGAACGGTCCCTGGCTATATTTGTGACAGCGGCATCAACAAAGAGCCAACGAAAAAAACGATGAATCAGAGGTGAAAAAAAGATGCGGCAAAGCCCTATCACCTATCAGGGAATTACGTATCAAAACCACAAAAAGTAATTGCGGATGCCTGCGGAGTGGACTACGGTCTTCTGCGAGAACGGGCTACGACTGGGCTGGTCAGTGGACGAGGCTATCACCAGCGGCGCTGGGTCACACAATTCCGTCCCCGTGTCCTATCGGGGGAGGTTGTATCCTACCATGCGAAAACTGGCTCAGGAGTTGGGAGTAAACTATGACCGCCTCCGTGCCAGGATACAGACCGGCGGTTGGAGCGTCGAAGAGGCTGTGGAAAAAGAGCTGTGTGCGGGAACACAAATCAGGTGCAAGGGAAAAACATATGCGTCCATAGCCGCCCTAGCCAGAGAAATCGGCGTGGATTATAGCCTTTTGAAATACAGGCTGGAGCAGGGCTGGACGCCGGAAAAAGCTGCGGAAATGGAAAAGATTCTATTGGGCGCAATTCCTGTCACATGGCAAGGGGAAAGAATTTCAAAGCATCAAACATCTGGCTGATTCGTATAAACCTGCCCGAAACATCCCTTTGCCGCGCCTACGGTGAGAGTGGGGATATGGAAATCGCCGTGGAACGCGTCAAGGAGCGGAGGCGGGAAACCAAAGTGGGCCCTGTGGGGTGCGGAGTACCCCAGTCTGAGCTGCTTGGCTGACGCCTTTGGTCTGAACTACCACACACTGTGTCTGGCCATGCGGAAAGACGAACCCTTGGAGGTGGTGGTAAAGAGGCTTATGGACATCCAGCCGATCCGATTTGAGGGAGTGGAGTACAACTGCTTGTCCGACCTCTGCGCCGCATATCAGATCCAGCCGGTAAATGTCCATCTACGCTTAAAGCTGGGCATGA
>JARCFY010000363.1:0-25946 GCA_029233225.1 Lepidodactylus listeri | reverse complement strand
CGTTCGCGGGAAACCACATAACCGCCGTCCGGGTCTATTTCGTGGCGGTCGGCACCTTTGAACAGTACAGGCTGGCCGTTGACAAGTATCTGTGCGTTCTTCAACTCAATCTTGCGGAAACCTACTTTCACCGGGATAACCTCTACCGTCTTTCCTCCGTCTTTCAGAGTAGCAGTCAGGGTGTAAAGGTTCGGAGTCTCGGCAGTCCATTTGGCGGGGTTTGCCACACTCATGTCGGTAGTGACTTTACCGCTGCCTTTCAGGCTGGCTGTTGCTACGCTCTTGCCCTGGGCATCGGTCAGATCGAGGTCTACAGTACCCCCACCGTTCAGTTGTAGGGCGATGTTCAGCGTTCCGTCTTTATATTGTGCATCAAGGTCGGGAGTCACCCGGATGTCCTGAATATGTTTCTTGTTGCGTGCATAAAGGTAGCAATCACGTCCTACCCCCGAATAGCGGAAAAAGTCCTGGTCTTCAAGGTAAGTGCCGTCGCACCAGCGGAATGTCTGGAAGGCAATCAGGTTCTTACCCGGTTTCAGATAAGGAGTGAGGTTGAACTCAGCTTCCAGCTTGCTGTCTTCGCTGTAGCCCACATAACGTCCGTTTACCCAAAGATACATATTGGAAGTGACCGAACCGAAATGGGCGATTATCTCTTTTCCTTTCCAGTCGGCAGGAACCATAATCTCTTTACGGTATGAGCCTACGTGATTATTTTCGATTGGCACCAGCGGAGGATTGTTTTGATATTGGCTTCTCCAGGCATAACCCACGTTGACGTAAATCGGGTCGCCATAGCCGTTAAGTTCCCACACTGCGGGTACTTTCATATTGTCCCAACCCTTGTCATTGAAGTCGGTGCGGTAGAAATCGGTCGGACGGGCATCGGCGTTCTTTACCCAGTTGAATTTCCAGGTGCCGTTCAGGGTCATGTAGTTGGCAGAAGATTGTTTAGCGCCCTTTGCAGCTTCGTCAGCCGAAGCATAGGCAAAATAATTTGTGTGCATCGGGGCACGGTTGACGGCATTCACTTCCGGATTTTTCCATTCGTCGTGTTGTGCCATTGCAGCGAGCCCACAGAGAGTAAGGCAGCAGGTTAGCAATTGTTTTTTCATGTGTAAATCTTTAATAGGTTTGTAAATCTGGCTATAAAGATAGCTGTTTTGGTGTTAGTTACAATAATTTAGTGCAAAATAGCGCATTAATTACCGGAGAACATTTATTTTTGCACCATGTTAAAAGAAATTCTATCCCATAGAAAACGGCTCATTAGTAGCCTTTTGGGAGTTACCGCGATGGTAGCTACCTTGTGGTCGTGTGCCAGCCAGGGACATCCTGACGGCGGACCCCTTGACGAAACACCGCCCCGGTTTATTGCCAGCGTGCCCACAGAGGGTGCTGTCAATAATTCAAAGAGCAAGATAACACTCCAATTCGATGAATTTATCAAGCTGGAAAAGCCCAGTGAAAAGGTGGTGGTGTCTCCGCCACAAATACAGATGCCGGAAATAAAGGCGAACGGTAAAAAGATTTCCATCAATCTGCTGGACTCACTGAAGGCGAATACGACTTATACTATCGACTTCTCGGATGCTATTGTAGATAATAACGAAGGCAATCCGTTGGGTAATTTTGCCTTTGTCTTCTCAACAGGTGCCGCCATCGATACAATGGAAGTGGCAGGAACCGTATTAGATGCCTCTAATCTGGAACCGGTGAAAGGAATTCTGGTCGGGTTGCATTCCAACCTGGCGGATTCGGCTTTTACCAAACTGCCTTTTGACCGTGTGGCACGTACCGATAGCCGCGGTCGTTTCAACATTCGCGGAGTAGCACCGGGCAAGTACCGCATCTTCGGTTTGACGGATACCGACCAGAATTTTGCCTATACCCAAAAGAGCGAGATACTGGCTTTTAACGACTCGTTGATTATCCCCCGTTTTGAAGAACGGATACGGCAGGACACGATGTGGGTGGACTCGCTGACCTATGATACCATCATAGAAAGGAAATTTACTTATTACCTGCCGGACGATATTATACTTCGCTCGTTCAAGGAACCGGTGCTGTCACAGTATCTGGTCAAGAAAGAACGGCTCACTCCGCAGAAGTTCTCTTTTTATTTCTCTGCCCCGGCGGATTCACTGCCATTGCTCAAAGGGCTTAACTTCGATGAAAAGGATGCTTTTATTGTAGAAAAATCATTGCACAACGATACCATCCACTATTGGGTCAAAGATTCCTTATTGTACAAGCAAGATACGTTGTCAATGAGTATAAACTATTTGTACACAGATACGTTAAATAGATTGGTGCCCCGGACGGATACGCTGAGGTTGGCGGCAAAGCAGGTGAAGAAGGAAGAACCTAAGAAGAAAAAGAAAAAGAATAACGAACCCGAACCGACTGTCTTTCTGCAAGTCAATCAGCATATACCATCGTCGATGGATGTATATGAATCCATTTCGCTGACTTTTGCGGAACCTTTGGAACGTTTTGATACGGCAGCCATTCATTTGCGGCAGAAAGTAGATACATTGTGGAAGGATGTCTCCTATGAAATAGAACAGGATTCGCTCAACGGGCGGAAGTATAATTTCTATTACGACTGGGAACCGGCTACGGAGTATGAGTTCTCGGTAGACTCGACGGCTTTCCATAGCATCTACGGGCTGTTTACGGATAAGATAAAACAAAATATCAAAGTCCGTTCGCTGGAAGAGTATGGTGCTATCTATTTTAATGTGACAGGTGCCGATTCGTTGGCTTTTGTTGAGTTGCTCGACCCGCAGGATAAGGTGCTTCGCCGTATCCGGGTAAGAGACGGGCGCGCCGAATTTTATTATCTCAACCCCGGGAAGTATTCTGCCCGTTTGGTGAACGATACCAACGGAAACGGAGTATGGGACCCCGGAAACTACGAAGAGGGCAGACAGCCGGAGATGGTATACTACTATCCGCAGATTCTGGACCTGAAAGCTTTGTGGGAACTGGAACAGGATTGGGATGTAAAAGCTTTGCCTCTGGATAAACAGAAGCTGGACGAACTTAAAAAACAGAAACCTGATGAAGAAAAGAAGAAGAAAACCCGAGATAACCAAAATCGCCGGAGCCGTTAAACGCGGACTGCTGGCTTGCGGAATAGCCGCATTGCTTTTATGTTTTTCGCTTCCCGCAGCTGCGCAGCCGCAGTGTGAAGCGAAGAATAATACTTTTAAATCCGGTGAGCACGTGATGTACGACTTGTACTTCAACTGGAAGTTTATCTGGAAAAAGGTAGGACTTGCCAGCCTGACGACCAATGCAACAACTTACCAGAACAAACCGGCTTATCGCTTTAACCTGCTTTCTATCAGCAGTAAGCAGGCGGACTTCTTTTTCAAGATGCGCGATACGCTGACCTGCATTGTCAGTGAGAAGCTGGAACCCCGCTACTTCCGTAAAGGGGCGGAAGAAGGAAAACGTTATACGGTGGATGAGGCGCGGTTTAGTTACCGTGACGGGCTTTGTTATGTTAACCAGAAACGGGTGCGGCATGACGGAGAGGTCATCGAAACAGAGCAGAGCGACAGCCGTTGTATCTTCGATATGCTGAGCATTCTGGCCCAGGCAAGGTCCTATGATCCGAAAGATTATTATATTGGAGAGAAGATTCAGTTTCCTATGGCTACGGGACGCCGGGTGGAGGAGCAAACGTTGATTTACAGGGGTAAGAAGAATATAGAAGCCAATAACGACACCACATACCGTTGCCTCGTTTTCTCACTGGTGGAGTATAAAAAAGGAAAAGAAAAGGAAGTCATCACCTTTTATATAACGGATGATATGAACCACCTGCCTGTGCGGCTGGATATGTTCCTGAATTTTGGTTCTGCCAAAGCTTTCCTTAGAAGTGTTCGGGGCAATCGCTACCCCATTACTTCGGTTATTTCAAAGTAAACGGGACTTCGTCTTTCTTGCGGAATACGCTTGACTCAAACGTTGCTATGAGCTCTCCGTTCTGATTGGTCACGTCTATCTGGTAATAGCCCGTGCTGCGTCCGGTATAGCGTTCGCGTGCTTCTGCATAGAGAACATCGCCCGTGCCGCTTGCCCGGAGAAATGTGATGTTGGATGATAGGGAGAAAGCAAGCGTGCCATGTGAGTTGGCTGCGGCTGCTAAAGCAAGGTCTGCAAGCGTAAATATAGCACCGCCTTGTGTCCTTCCACCCGCATTGAGGTGTTCCGGCTTTATCTCCAGTCTGGCTTTACTGTAACCTTCACGTATTTCAATCAGCTCGACGCCTGCGTTGGTGGCGAAGAGGTCTTTTTTAAAGAATTCCTGGGCAGTCATAACGAATAATGTGCTAATGGTTCAATATGCTAATGTGCCAATGGGCTGCGACAACAAATGTTACACTCAGAATCGGCGGATAATCAGAGGATGTGTCAAAAGTCAGAAGTAACTTAAACTCCCCTCCTTCTGGAAGGAGGGGTGACCTTTAGATCGGGGTGGTAGGCAACATCATTAATCTGATTAATTACAAGTTATATATTTCCTACCACCTCCCCCTACGGGTACTCCTCCTTCCAGAAGGAGGAGAGTTGAAATAGAATCGACTTTTAGCACATCCTCACCTAAGCATAGCGCAGCCAAACCTGAGTGCAGCATCATGTTGCCGCAGCCGAACCTGGGTGCAGCACCTTGCTGCCACCTATTTATTTAGTTTCCACTCAAAGCCGTCCTTGGTATCTTTGATTTCAAATCCCAAGGCAGTCAGTTCGTTGCGTATCAGGTCACTGGTAGCCCAGTCCTTGTTTGCTTTGGCTTTCACGCGCTGGTCGAGCAACATATCTACCACTTTGCCGTAAGCAGCTTCACGACCGTCCGACGAACCTATTTCCTCTTTCAACCCTAATATCTCAAAGCAGAAAAGGTGGAATACCTCTTTCAACTCTTTCAGGTCTTCAGCCGAGATGGTGTTGTTGCCCGCAATGATGTTGTTGATAGCTTTGGCGCCATCAAACAGGTGTGCAATAACGATTGGTGTATTCAGGTCGTCATTCATTGCCTCGTAGCACTTAGCCCGCAACCCTTTCACATCTACCGTTGAAACCGCAGCTGGTGTAATTTTATCCAGATTGTCGATGGCTTCCATCAGTCGTTCCAACCCTTTTCCGGCAGCTTGCAGGGCTTCGTTGCTGAAGTCCACCGTGCTGCGGTAGTGTGCTTGCAAGATAAAGAAACGGATGGTCATCGGGGTATATGCCTGCGTAAGCAGTTTATGCGAACCGGTGAAGAACTCCTCTAAAGTGATGAAGTTACCCAAGCTCTTACCCATCTTTGTACCGTTAATGGTAATCATGTTGTTGTGCATCCAGTAATGAACCATGTCATCGCCTTGCGAAGCCACCGACTGTGCAATCTCACATTCGTGGTGCGGGAAAATCAGGTCCATACCCCCTCCGTGAATATCGAAATGTTCACCCAGGTATTTACGTCCCATAGCTGTACATTCGGCATGCCAGCCCGGGAAGCCGTCACTCCACGGTGAAGGCCAGCGCATGATGTGTTCCGGCTGTGCGCATTTCCACAAAGCGAAGTCTGCCGGATTGCGTTTCTCGCTTTGTCCGTCCAGTTCGCGGGTGGTATTCAGCATATCGTCCAGGTTGCGTCCGGAGAGTTTGCCGTATTGATGGTCTTTATTATATTTGGCTACATCAAAGTAGACGGAACCTTCGCTTTCGTAAGCATATCCGGCATCCAGTATCTTTTTTACCAACTCGATTTGTTCGATGATATGTCCCGAAGCATGCGGTTCGATGCTGGGAGACAGCACATTCAACGCATCCATTGCCTTATGGTAACGGTTCAGGTAATACTGCACCACTTCCATCGGCTCCAATTGCTCCAGACGTGCCTTCTTGGCAATCTTGTCTTCCCCTTCGTCCGCATCATGTTCCAGATGGCCTACATCAGTAATGTTGCGTACATAGCGCACCTTATATCCCAAGTGGGTGAGGTAGCGGAAAAGTACGTCAAACGTAATAGCCGGGCGGGCATGTCCCAAATGGGCATCACCATAAACGGTAGGACCGCAGACATACATACCTACATGGGGTGCGTGCAACGGCACAAACAATTCTTTCTTCCTATCTAAAGTGTTGTAAATGGTCAGTTGATGTTCCATAACGTTTGAATTTTATTCTATTTGAAACCACAAAGTTAGAATAAATAATCGATACTCTGTCTTCCCCTGGCTCTGATTTTGATTAAAAATGGTTCATTGTTTATTGATACTCAAAAAGTTTTTATACATTTGGAGCAAATGTTGAGAACCTGGCCTATGAAAAACGAACAAATGATAGACAAAATACAGGAGCAATTGGATGCTGTAAAAAGGGAAAACGAATTGCTCAGACAGGAACTTTCCTCTTTAAAAGAAGGGAATGACAGGGGTAGGAGCGTTAGCTTCAAAGAGAAGTATGCTGTTAAGATTCTGGATTCGCTTCCCGATATGCTTACTGTCTTTACTCATGACGAGATTGGTGTAGAAGTGGTTTCAAGTGAGGAAACTAATCATGTGGGCATATCCAATAAAGAGTTTGTGGGGATGCGCATGTGTGACATGATTCCTGCCGATGCTTACCAGAATGTGCATGCCAACATGCAGAAAGTATTTGCTACGGGAAAAGTGTCGATAGCCCACCACGAACTGCAAGTGGGAGGGGAGCATCATTGTTATGAAAACCGTATTTTTCCGCTGGACAATAAATACGTGCTGGTAATGTGTCGTGATACTACTGATATTCAGCATATAGAACAAGAACTCATTAAAGCGCGCATCAAAGCAGAACAGTCCGACCGGTTGAAAACTGCTTTCCTGGCAAATATGAGCCACGAAATCCGTACTCCGCTAAATGCCATCGTAGGCTTCTCCACTTTATTGGCTGCAGCTGAGAATCTTGAGGAACAGAGACTTTATTCCGACATCATTAATCAGAATTCCGACATCCTGTTACAATTAATCAATGATATACTCGATTTGTCGAAGATAGAAGCCGGTACGCTTGAATATGTCAGACGCCCAATGGATTTGGGCGAACTTTGCCGTACCATTTATGAGGTTCATAAAGGGCGTGTCTGTGAAGGAGTCCGGTTGATTTTGGACAATAAGGATGAAAGTCTGGTAATCAATGAAGATAACAACCGTATTATGCAAGTCATTACGAATCTGATAACGAATGCAATTAAATTCACGAATCGGGGAGAAATTCGCTTTGGCTATGAGGTAAAGAAGAGGTATATTGATTTCTATGTAAAAGATACCGGCATCGGTATAGAAGATGATAAGGTAGACCATATTTTTGACCGCTTTGTGAAACTGAACTCTTTTGTCCAGGGGACGGGGCTCGGACTTGCCATTTGTCGCATGATTATCGAGAAGATAGGGGGAGAGATCAGTGTGATCTCCTGCCTTGGACTGGGTTCCGCATTCCATTTCACCATTCCTTATGAAGGTGAACAGGAACCTGCAAAGTTGTCCGATTCTCCGAAAGAACCAGAGGAAAACAATGCAGTGAAAAGGGCTCAACAGGTAAAAACGATTCTGATTGCCGAGGATGTGGAAAGCAATTTCTTCTTGTTGAAGAATCTTCTTGGCAAAGACTATACGTTGCTTTGGGCAAAAGATGGCGTTGAAGTGGTCGATATGTTTAAAGAATACAACCCCGACCTGATTCTGATGGATATCAAAATGCCCCGAAGAAACGGATTGGAGGCTACCCGCATCATTAGGTCCTATTCATTGGAGATTCCTATCATTGCGTTGACTGCTTATGCTTTTGAGGCAGATAAGGAAGAAGCCTTTGCAGCAGGGTGCAACGACTTTGTTACCAAACCCGTAAGCAGAAGTGTTCTGATGAAAGCATTGGCTAAATATTCAGTCTCTGTGGAAATGTGTTGAGCTTGTCTCCTGCAAACGTCAATCTATTTCATGTGTATTCCCAACCTGTTGTACCCCTATGTATGAACTTTAATAGATACAGTAACGAACTGAACCTATCATATACGGCGTTTGTGCCTATCACATACGGCGTTCGTGATAGTCACATACGCCGTATGTAGTTGATTCAACCGCCACCTGTATAAAATGCCGTCTACAAGCCTTCTGCGGGCATGTGCCGAGGGTTTGATGATTCGTTGCTTGTCGGATGTCCGGCATCGGTTAAAGGACTTGCTTTTGTATGCTTTTTTCTTGACGGCTGAGTGCGTATTCGCTTATGCCCGGTGTCTTTCTTCTGAAATTATAGAAAGAACTTCTCTACTGCCACCGCTACGCCGTCCTCTTCATTGGTCAGTGTGATGTAGCCGGCTGACTTCTTTACGGGTTCCTGTGCGTTACCCATCGCAATTCCCATACCGGCAAACTTAATCATAGAGAGGTCGTTGTAACCGTCGCCAATGGCAACCATCTCGTCGCGGGCGATATTTAGTTTGCTTAATAGTACGGCAAGAGATTGTGCTTTGTCAATTCCCTGCGGCACTAATTCGAGGAAGTAGGGCTCTGAGCGGTAGACACTGATTTGCCCTTGCAGCTGTACCGATAGTTCGGCTTCGATAGGTATCAGCTTCTGCGGGTCTGCCACGATGAGGCATTTGGGGACGGGTAAATGTATTTCTTTGAGGAAGTCCGTGGCGGGGCGTACAGCCATCTTATTGAGAAAAGCTTCCTTCTCTACGTAGATGTCTTCGGGATGTTCCGTGACAATGTATTCTTCGTCGTAAGTGAGGATAGCCACTTCGTTTTGGTGGGCGCACTCATAGAGCCGGGGTACCACTTCATCGGGTAGCACGTTGGCATACAGCACCTCTTTGGTTTTCCAGTCAATGATTTCCCCACCATTGTAGGAGAGGATGTATCCGCCGAACCTATCCATTTGCAACTCGTTTGCCAAAGGGGCAATGCCGTAAGTGGGTCGTCCTGAAGCAAGAACCAGCAGAACGCCTTCTTGCTGTGCACGTATCAGCGTCTCACGATTACGGTCTGTGATTTCTTTCTTGTTGTTGGTCAGCGTGCCGTCCAGGTCGAGCACAAGGATTCTGTATTTCATTGATTGACTCCGTTTTTAAAGGGTTAGCGGGCGCAAAGATAGTGTTTTCCGGTTTAACAATATATTTTTTATTTGAGTAAATCAGCCCATTCATTATCCGTCAGGTCAGGCAGGTTTTCACCGTCAGAGATGAAAGTAGCTGCCAGTCTGCGCTTCTCTTCCTGCAAATGGATGATTTTTTCCTCGATGCTGTCTTCCGTAATGAAGCGGTAGGCAATCACCTGTTTTTCTTGTCCGATGCGGTGTGCCCGGCTGATGGCTTGTGCCTCGGCAGCCGGATTCCACCACGGGTCGATAATGAATACATAGTCTGCCTGGGTCAGGTTAAGACCTACACCCCCGGCTTTGAGTGAGATGAAGAAAGCCTGTATCTCTTTGTGCCGGTTAAAGCGGGCAATCTCTTCCGCCCGGTTGGTGGTGGCGCCTGTTAGCAAGGAGTAAGCCCATTTGCGTTTGCGGAACTCGGAAATAACAAGGTCGAGATGTTTCACAAAGGAGGAAAAGATAAGCACTTTATGTCCTTCGCTTTTCAGTGTTTCGAAGGTCTCAATAATCTGCTCTAACTTGCCCGATTGTCCGGTGAAATCGGGTAAAACCAGTTGGGGGTGACAGGCTAATTGGCGTAAGCGGGTGATGCCATTGAGCACGGTGAGCGGCTGGTGGTGCACCTTCTCGTTTCCCATTTGCAACAGGGTGTTGCGCAAGCTGTTCTTCTCCTGTTGATAGACTTCATTTTGCACAGCAGACATGTCGCAATAAATCACTTCCTCGGTAAGCAGAGGCAGTTCGGGAGCCACTTCACCCTTTGTTCTTCGCAGGATGAAAGGAGATATGATTTGCTGCAGACGCGCCTGCATACGCTGGTTTCCTTGCCTGATGGCATTGATAAATTGCTTATTGAAGGATGTTTCGTCATTCAGTAAGTTGGGTTGCAGGAAGCGGAACTGTGCCCAAAGGTCTTTGAGTGAGTTCTCGATGGGAGTGCCTGTCAATGTCAGTCGGTGATTGCTGCGCAACTGTATGGCTGCCCGGAAGGTCATTGATTCACTGTTTTTTATGTTTTGGCTTTCGTCAAGCACCACGTATTCAAACTGATATTTACTAAGGAGGGCGATGTTGTTGCGCATCATGCCGTATGTGGTGAATATCAACTGGAAGCGATTGAAAAACAACTCCGGATGGTCTTGTGAAATCTGTGTGCTGCTGTTATATTCCGTGGCAGAAAGGGTTGTGAATCGGCTCGTTTCTTTCTGCCAGTTGTGTATCAACGAGGTGGGGACAACAATTAGTGTTGCCGGCATGTGAAGGGCGTTTGCCGCTTTATCCAGCCGGGTTCCGTATATGGATTGCAACAGGGTGAGGGTCTGAAGTGTTTTACCCAACCCCATATCGTCTGCCAGGCAGCCGCCAAAACTTTGATTGTGGAGGTACATCATCCACGAGAAGCCTTTCTGTTGATAGGGACGTAGCTCTGCTTTCAGTCCGGGAGGAGAAGGTAGCAATTGGAAAAGAGGATTTCCAATTGCTACCTTCTCTGTTTTTTCGTTCAGAAGAGAGTGTACAATGCCTATAAATTCCCGTTTTAATCGGATATTCTTTTCCTTTTCTGTTCCCATTTCCAAGAGGTTGGCATATTTACTGAACCACTCTTCCGGTAAAATGATAATCCGCCCGTCCGGCAAGGTAAATTCCCGCCTGTCCTCAAGGATGTGTTTACGGAAGCGGTTAAAAGGGATGCGTATGTCACCGATAACGACTGTTATATGCAGGTCGAACCAGTCCGGTCCGTCCTCAAAGCTTTGCTCCAGATGTACTTCGTCCAGCGTGTATGGCTTTTCCTGCATAGCGCTGGTCAGGACGAAGTGTTCCTGCAACATCTCCCGGTGCCCGCTTATCCACCGGGTGATACTCTTTTCCGCTCCGTTTACGGTAAGTTTGAAGTGGGAATCGCTTATGCGCTCCAGTCCGGCTTCTTTCAGCAGTCGTACTGCTTCTGTCTCTGCCCGGCTGTCTCGTTCGTAATATCGGATAGCGGGCTTGTCTTCAACCTTTTCACGCGTAACTATTTTCTTGATTTCACCGGTGGTTTGGGGGGTATAACGGTCTGTGCCATACCGGAAATCCAATCGCAACAGGATGTCGTTGTAGATTGTGTCTTCAAGGTAAAGAAGGGCTTCGCATTTTCTTTCTTCTTTCGTCACGGTCAGCCCATGTGTCTGTATGTCGTGATAGCGGGCAATAGGGATAATGATGTTATCTATGTACTTTTCCGTCAGTTCGGCTGCTACGCTGATGCCCGGCTTTTTGGTAAACGGCAACAGACGTGTGGACTCTATGTGCGGGAAACGGTAAAGCTCCATACCCAACAGCAGCGTGGCGGGATGGGATGTGAGCACCACAACGGGCTTCAGTTCGGTAAGAGGGATCGGCACATCGTTGTAAAAACACTGCAACCGGTAACTGAAAGAATCTTCGGTAACGTCCGATGATAGGTGGATTTTTACAGCCTCTTTGTTTACGTGATAGGAGTGGTGGGGATATAATAATTTGCTTCCGCTTTGTTTCTGATAAAAAGGGATGTCTCGTGCTTGTATAAGTTCCAGCATTTCCATGAGTTTTTTCTCGATGAAAGGGCGGATTGTGTCTTTTACTTTATCAGGGTCATCGGAAAGTTTACGCAGGAATTTGGAGATGGATGTTTCGCGGGAATAAACTCCCATAAGATATTTCTCTGTGTAGTGCGAAGCTATATCAACGGCTTGTTTTTCCACCTCACTCATGTTCTCGCCCGAAGTGTGAAAAGCCTGTTCTATGAGGTGCATAGTGCCGCCGGCCGATTTCTCGGCTGTGTATGGTGTAAGTAGCACGCCAAACAACGGGTGCTCTGTCAGTACTATGACGACCTGGGTAGAGGTTAATTCGCTTTTCATTCTATCGGTTTGAACTCTCAAAGATAAAGGAATTTATGTAATTTTGCAGCATGATGGAAGAAAACAAACGGGTGCTATTGGGTATGAGCGGCGGGACGGACAGTTCGGTGGCTGCCATGCTGCTGCAAGAAGCGGGGTATGAAGTGACGGGAGTTACATTCCGCTTTTATGAGTTGAATGACTCTACCGAATATCTTGACGATGCCCGGGCGCTTGCTGCACGGTTGGGAATAGAACATATCACGTATGATGCCCGTGACGTGTTTCGTGAGCGCATTGTCAATTACTTTATGGAGGAGTATGTGGCGGGGCACACCTGCCTTGTACCTTGTGCAACAACTTCCTGAAGTGGCCTCTGCTTGAAAAGATAGCCGATGAAAAGGGAATATTTCATCTTGCTACGGGGCATTATGTGCGTAAGGTGCTACTGAACGGGAAGTATTATATCACTTCTGCCTTAGATGCGGACAAAGACCAATCTTTCTTTTTGTGGGGATTGCCGCAGACTATTATGCGACGGATGTTACTGCCTATGGGGGAAATGACTAAACCCCGGGCACGTGCTTTGGCTGCCGAACGTGGATTTGCCAAAGTCTCGAAGAAGAAAGACAGTATCGGGGTTTGTTTCTGCCCGTTGGATTACCGGACTTTCTGAAAAGAGAATTAGGTAACAATATTGGTAACAAAGGTCGTTTCCTCGATGAAAACGGTACCTTTTTAGGGTGGCATGAAGGAACTCCGTTTTATACCATCGGCAGCGGCGTGTTTGGGCATTCACTTGAACCGGGCTGTCTTTGTCAAAGAGATATATCCTGAAACGAATGTCGTGGTGCTTCGTCGTTACAAGCGTTGGAGAAGACTGAAATGTGGCTCAAAGATTGGAATATCATTGATGAAGCCCGGTTGTTGGGACACGATGATGTCATAGTGAAGATACGCTATCGCAAGCAAGCCAATCGTTGCCGGGTATCAGTTACGCCCGACGGTTTATTGCATGTTGCGTTGCATGAACCCCTGACTGCTATTGCTTCGGGCAGGCTGCTGCCTTTTATAAAGATGATTTGTTGCTGGGTGGAGGAATTATTGTTTGATGGTTAAATCTTCATACATCCCTTTTTATGGGAAACCCCTCTGCAGATACTTCTGAGAGGGGTTAAAGGATCTCTTTGGAAGAGTGTACACTTTTATATCCCAAATCAAAACTATTATTAAGACATTCTATTTCTCTAAACTTGCTTAGCATTATAAACAACGGATTACTATATAAACCAATAATTTTGTCGGAAATTATTTTCTCATGCAATCGAAAAATATTGCATTAATAAACATTTAAAAAGGAGATAAAATCGTATATTTGCAAATATTAATAAAACATTAACAAAATAATCAATAAAGCATCATTTTATGAAGAAAATCCTTTTGCATGGGCTAGTGTTAGCCGCTATTTTATCTTCATGTATGAAAGATAAAAATTTATACGACGAAGATCGTGCATCCTCCAAGAAGCAGGAGGAGTATAATAATAACTTTCCTGTGAAGGATCTTGATCCTAATCAGGATTGGTCTACTTTTGGAGCTATAAAAGCTAATATTACGGTGAATGAGGATGCGCTTGAGACCTACACCATCAAACTATACACAACTAACCCGATGGACGAAGAGGCAAATCCTCTACTATTGCTTAAAGCTGATGTAAAAAACGGTGAGACTTTCTCTTCGACAATCGAAATCCCTAAAGATTTAAAATCGATATGGGCTGTCCGTTTGGACAAGCACAATCGTTGCCTTTTTAAACAGGGCACAGTGGTTGATGGAGTTGTAGATGTTGTTTTTGGTGACAGTAACTCTAATAAACGTACAGTGACCAGCCGTGCTATTGCCACTCGTGCTATTACAGCTCCGGTGTTGCCGTATACGGATGAAGAGGTGAATAGCATGATATCCAAGGTAACCCCTGTAACAAGCAGTAATATTACTTCTCCAGGAACCTATCTGATTAACAGTGGTACAAATCTTAGTAACTTAACCGCTTCAGGAAGTGGTGTCATCGTGATTGTACAGGGCGAAGTGCAAAATGCGAATGTGACCAACGGAGCCCAACTGATTCTTAATGGAAATCAGTCTTCGGCAGGAAAGTTGTCCGGCACTATAGGAGTAGATAACTCGCTACTATATGTCATGCCGGGAAGTACCTTTGTCCTTGATAAGTTGACAGTTCAGAATAACTCAAAAGTATACCTTAAAGGCAGGATAATAAGCAATCCAGTATTACAACTTTGTCTGCTGATGCCACTTCGACATTCATAAATTACTACGGTCGTCTTGTCATGGAAACCGTCACTGCTACCAACCTGGAGAACTATTGCTATATGCAGCTTACTTCCAATAGCATGTCTACCATTAGCAATTTAAAAATGGGACAGCATTCCTATCTGGCAGCTAAGCAGTTGCAAAGTACTGCTGTAAATGGTTCCGGAAAAGATGTAACGGGAGAATGGTATCTGGATGAGTTTTCAGTAGTTGACGTGGAAACTAATTTCAAGGCTATCAGGACTAACATTTTCGGTCCTGAAGGTCATGAGTACGCCTTATTAAGAATCAGAAAAAACTATGAGTATAATGTTGAAGGAAGTTCTACTAATGGAATTGATGTAGGTTATCTTGTTAATAACATTTATGTTGAACTTGAAACGATTTCTGCAGGTAAAAACACTTCAATTTATAAGTTAACACAAGGATTAAACGGTGCTGGTGAGGTACCCGGACAGGTCACTCATGGAAACGGTAATGCCACGTTGACGCTTTTGTTTAATGCACCGGTTTATATAGAGCCCAGTGAATGTTCAGGTGATGGCAACAAACCCGGTGATGAAGGAGGCGATATGCCCGAAGACAAAAAAATATCCTATACTTTTGCATTCGAAGATCTGGGAAGCATAGGTGATTATGATTTTAATGACGTGGTCCTTAAAGTGACAGATGGGGATGGTAGCTATCAATTTAATGTTTATCTGACGGCTGCCGGAGGGACTCTCCCGGTCAAGGTAGAATTATGGAATAATTTCGATCAGAAATATATTACGTTATGGGAGGAGATTCACAGCGCTTTCGGTGTATCCCAATCAACGATGGTAAATACAGGAGGAGCATCCAAAACCACTCTGCCTAAAAAAGAGAACCTTTATAAGGACTACTTCGAAGGAGGCCTTTATAGTAACGCTAAGTTTAGAATAACAGTTGGTAATGAAGATAAAAAAACCTCTGAAATAATCAGTGCGCCGAAAAAAAGTGTAGCACCACAATGTCTACGTATTGCAGGTGACTGGAAATGGCCCATAGAAAGAGCAAGCATAACAGAGGCTTACCCTGACTTTGCAGGTTGGGCCCAAGGAAATACGGGAACTGGATGGGTTAATAACCCGAATACCGAGATGATTTACAATAAATAGCCCGATAGCGTAGGAATTCTAACACAATATTTTGAAAGGAGATGTGACTATTTTGACACATCTCCTCTTTTTTGCTATGTGTTTATTACTTTTTCCCTATTGTAATTATCTGCTCTGTATTAAGACTTATTGATATAACCACTTCCTTTGCGGTTCAACCAATAAGTGAAGTATAAACATGATAACCATGGTGGATAAACAAATCATAATTCCATTTGTATAATAGATGATTGTCTGTCTAAGAACGCCAGTAAAAGAGACAGTGGTCTTAAGTGGTGCAAAATACTGAAAATTAATCGTTTGTGCCGATTTGTTGGGCAAATTGGGCGAGGTAACGGATAAGTAACGTAACTATCGCCCAAATGTGCTTTATTTAGCTTTAATCCCCACTTGTAACTAAAACACCTATTTCATAAGTGGCAGTATTTCAGCTATTTTGCACTAAATAGTTGTAATATGCCCTTTTGAAATTTGAAAGTGTGCACTCTTACCCTATAAAGGTGTGCACCTTTACTACCTAAAAGTACCTATTTTTGAAATTTGGTATATAAAATTTTAAATCGGTATGAATGTTTGTAGAGAGGGTCCAAAAAGTAGTAATCCGTATGGATTCCTCTTTTCTAAAGAGGAGAATCTGTGCAGCATGTTTAGCCTTTTCCCCCCTCGTTAATCTTCAGCATTTCTTCTATATACTCACGTGTATTGCTGAGGCGGGGTATCTTGTGCTGACCGCCTAACTTGCCTTTTTGTGCCAACCAGTCGTGGAACAGACCTTTGCGGGCTACAATAACTTCCAGTGGTTGCAGGGCGATGTCTTTCCAGCGTTTAGCTTCATAATCGGAGTTTACCTCTTTTAGTGTAGCATCGAGTATCCCTGCAAATTTTTCGATGGAATCAGGCATTTGAACAAACTCTATCAACCATTGATGGCGGCATTTAGCATTGGCATCCATGAACACCGGGGCTGCGGAGTAGTCGCTGACTTGGGCGCCTGTTTCTGCACATGCTTTAGCCAGTCCTTTTTCTGCGTTGTCTACAATCAGTTCCTCGCCGAAAGCGTTGATAAAATGTTTCGTTCTTCCTGTAATAACAAATTTATAAGGGTTCTTACGGGTAAATTTCACCGTATCGCCAATCATGTATCGCCACAGTCCGCAAGAGGTGGATATGACCATGGCATAGTTCTTATTCAGTTCCACTTCTTCCAGGCAATAGGCACGCGGATTCTCTTTGTCTAAATCTTCCATTGGGATGAATTCGTAGAAAATGCCGTAGTCAATCATCAGTAGCATGGATGGGTCTGATAAATCGTTCTGGGTGCCGAAGTATCCTTCGGAAGCGTTGTAAGTCTCCACGTAGTGCATCTTGGGCGACTGGATGACCTGTTTATACTGTTCCCGGTAAGGAGTGAACGCTACGCCACCATGGAAAAAGACCTCTAAGTTGGGCCATACTTCTTCTAAAGTCTGTTTACCTGTCTTTTCAAGAACGCGTTTAATTAACACGAGCATCCAGGAAGGTACACCCGACAGGCTGGTTACATTCACCGGAATGGTGCTGTTGGCAATGGCTTCAATAATGGCTTCAATCTTGCTTTCCCACTCGTCCATCAAGGCTATTTTCTTACTTGGTACGCGGACAAAGTTAATCAGCGGGCTGACATTTTGTATCAGGATAGCCGAGAGGTCGCCCACAAGGCTGTGGTTGGAGTTTAGGTTCGGGCTGTGGCTACCTCCGAGAATCAAGCCTTTCCCCGAAAAGAAGTGGCTTTCCGGATTAATGCGGAAGTACAGTGCAGCAGCGTCTTTTCCACCTCTGTAATGAATGTCTTGTAGGGCTTCTTTGCTGACAGGAAGGAACTTGCTTTTGTCATTAGTGGTTCCTGATGACTTGGCAAACCAGCGTATTTCTGATGGCCACAACAGGTTTTGTTCACCTTTGCGGAGACGTTCTACGTAGGGTTTAACCTCTTCGTAAGTTTGTATAGGGAGGCGATTTTTGAAATCTTCGTAATTACGAATAGATTTATAATCATACTTCTTCCCCCATTCTGTATTTTCTGCCTCTCTGACGAGTCGGCTCATCACACGATGCTGGATTTCTCCGGGCTGAGTCTCGTATAAGTCTATTTCTTTTAAACGGGGTTCGAATGCTTTGCTTATAATCTTTGTAATGTTCATTGCTATTGACATAGATTGTTTAGTCGTGCAAAAATAGCCTTAATTATCTTTTTTTTCTATCTTTACGACGGAAATAATAGTTAAAAGTACACTAAATGTTAAAAAAGTGAGCGACTATGAAAATCGGAATTCTGACATCAGGGGGCGACTGTCCCGGTATTAACGCTACTATTCGTGGAGTGTGTAAGACTGCCATACACCATTATGGCATGGAAGTAATCGGTATTCATAGTGGTTTTCAAGGGTTGTTGACGAAAGATGTCGAGGCATTTACCGAAAGCTCGCTGTCAGGATTACTTAATATGGGCGGTACGATGCTGGGCACTTCCCGCGAAAAGCCGTTCAAGAAACAGGGCATCATATCGGATGTGGATAAACCGGCATTAATTCAACAGAATATAAAGGATCTCGGGTTGGACTGCATCGTCTGTATTGGCGGAAACGGAACGCAAAAGACTGCGGCGAAGTTTGCCGCTATGGGAATAAATATCGTGTCTGTGCCCAAAACCATTGACAATGATATATGGGGAACAGATATTTCCTTTGGGTTTGATTCGGCTGTCAGTATTGCTACCGACGCCATTGACCGATTACACTCCACCGCCAGCTCGCACAAGCGGGTGATGGTGATTGAGGTGATGGGGCATAAAGCCGGTTGGATTGCTCTCTATTCGGGGATGGCAGGCGGTGGGGATGTGATTCTTGTACCTGAAATACCTTATAATATAAGAAATATAGGAGACACGATACTAAATCGGCTGAAAAAAGGGAAACCTTATTCTATTGTAGTAGTTGCCGAGGGCATTCAGACCGATGGTAAGAAACGAGCTGCGGAGTACATTGCACAGGAGATTGAATATGAAACCGGCATTGAAACACGTGAGACAGTGTTGGGATATATTCAGCGCGGAGGCTCTCCCACGCCTTACGACCGTAACTTGTCTACGCGGATGGGCGGGCACGCAACGGAACTGATAGCCAACGGACAATTCGGTCGTATGATTGCTCTGAAAGGAGATGAAATATCTTCTGTTGCTTTGGAAGATGTTGCCGGAAAACTGAAATTGGTGACAGAAGACCACGATCTGGTTGTACAGGGACGGCGTATGGGAATCTGTTTCGGATAGGCAGGCAGCAAGGTGCTGCACCCAAGTTTCCATGCGGATAGTAACGTAATAAAAATGAGAGTGTGTTCAAAACCAAACAACCTACCAATTTGTCATCCTGAATGAAGTGAAGGATCTTGTATATTTACTTTGTGTTTGCGGATTCTTCGATAAGCTCACAATGACAAAGCAATAAGAAAGCGGATTGTTTTTTTAGTCAGCCTTTGTAATTTCCGGCTCTACTGTAATAACAATTTCCGGTAATGTAGTTTCTTCGGAATTTGGCTCCAGCGCCTCGTTGGTTTCCTCTGGACTGGACTCCGGCGTCTCGATGGCTTTCATTTCTTGAACATTGACCATGAATTCGGGTGAACTCTTAATTAATTTCAGAGTCATCTGTGCAGAGTGCTGTTGTGATTCTTTCTTAGAGTAGCCTGTTCCGGTACCTGCGGGAAGTCCTTCGACAAGCACTTCTGTCTGGAAAACAGGGTTACCTTCTTTGTCAAGCGATTGTTCTATAAGTTCAAAAGACACTTTCACCTTGTTTTTCTGGCTCCATTCAATGAGTTTTGACTTGAAGTTAACTTCCTTGCGCGATAGCTTGTCAAGGTCGATATAAGGCTTAATGATGCGATTTTCGATGAAGAGTTTGCAACGCTCGTATCCCTGGTCGAGATAGATGGCGCCGATAAATGCTTCGAAAGCATTGCCATACATATAGCTGTTGTGTGACGAGGAGCGGCTGGAATATTTGATAAGTTTGTCCAGACCGATTTGCACGGCAAGTTTGTTCAATGTTTCCCGCTGAACGATTTTGGAACGTGTGTTAGTCAGGAATCCTTCTCTTTTTCCTTCAAAACGCTGATATACAATGTCGCCAACAATAGCATCGAGAATGGCATCTCCCAGAAATTCCAGGCGTTCGTTGTTAACCAAACGTCCTTTCTCCGTACGGATAGCCGATGATTTGTGAAGGAGTGCTTCTTTATATAAACGGATGTCCTTCGGGAAAAACCCGAGGATGCGGTAGAGACAAAAATAAGACTCTCTGTCCTTGCGGAAACAGGAGTCTTATTTTATCTATTTCATTGCGTAACACGACTTTACTCAGCGTATTTCTTGAAGATTACACATGCGTTATGACCGCCGAATCCAAATGTATTGGACAGGACAACATTAACTTCGCGTTTCTGTGCTTTGTTGAACGTGAAATTAAGGTTATAGTCAATGTTCTCGTCATTGTCACCTTCTTCGTGGTTGATAGTCGGAGGTATGATGCCGTTCTGGATGGCAAGGATACTTGCAATAGATTCTACCGCACCGGCAGCACCCAACAAGTGACCTGTCATTGATTTTGTTGAACTGATGTTCAACTCGAAGGCATGGTCGCCAAATACCTCTTTGATAGCTTTGGCTTCCGAGATATCACCTACCGGAGTAGATGTTCCGTGAACGTTGATGTAATCAACTTCTTTAGGATCCATTTCAGCATCTTCCAATGCGTTCAGCATCACTAATTTCGCTCCGAGTCCTTCGGGATGCGAAGCTGTCAGGTGGTGAGCATCGGCAGACATACCGACACCGGCTACTTCTGCATAGATCTTTGCACCACGTGCTTTAGCGTGTTCCAGTTCTTCCAGAATCAGACATCCGCCGCCTTCGCCCATTACGAATCCGTCACGGCTTGCGCTGAACGGACGTGAAGCATGTGTAGCGTCGTCGTTGCGGGTCGACAATGCGTGCATCGCATTAAATCCACCTACACCGGCAGCAGCGATAGCAGCTTCCGAACCACCCGATACGATGACATTCGCTTTACCCAAACGGATAAGGTTGAATGCGTCGGCAATGGCGTTGGTAGAAGTAGCACATGCTGAACATGTTGCGTAATTGGGACCGTGGAAACCGTACATAATAGAAATCTGTCCGGCTGCAATATCCGAAATCATCTTGGGGATGAAGAATGGGTTGTATTTCGGACCGTTCTCTTTATTGAGGGCATAATTGCTTGTTTCCTCTTCGAACGTACGAATACCACCGATACCTGCACCGAAGATGACACCGATTCTGTTCAAATCTTCATTTTCGACATCAAGACCAGAATCCGTAACCGCTTCTCTGGCTACAGCAACGGCGTACTGCGTGTACAAGTCCATTTTGCGTGCCTCTTTGCGATCAATATATTTAGTCACATCGAAGTCTTTCACTTCGCATGCAAATTGAGTCTTGAATTGTGATGCGTCGAAATGAGTAATAGGTCCTGCTCCACTAACCCCGTTTATCAGGTTTTCCCAGAATTCCGGGACGTTACTACCCACGGGGGTAATGGCGCCCAGACCTGTTACTACAACTCTTTTTAATTCCATACTGATGAAATCGAAATTACTTAGCGTTAGCTTCGATGTATGTTACAGCATCTTTAACTGTAGCGATCTTTTCAGCCTGATCATCAGGAATAGAAATTCCGAATTCTTTTTCGAATTCCATGATCAATTCAACAGTGTCAAGAGAGTCAGCTCCCAGATCATTAGTGAAGCTAGCTGTTTCTGTAACTTCTGATTCTTCTACGCCTAATTTGTCGACGATAATCGCTTTTACTCTTGATGCAATTTCAGACATAACTTTAAGTTTTTAATTAATAATTAGTTTTATTTCTTTAAATTTGCGCTGCAAAGGAATAAATATTTATCGTGTTGCGCAAATATTTGATTAAATAAATGCAATCTTTTGCACATTTTTCACTGTTTTGTGCACTGAATCTGCTGAATTATGAGGAAAAACATCGCTATTTTTGCTTCCGGTTCCGGCACAAATGCCGAAAATATCATCCGGTATTTCGAGAAAAATGATTCGGTTAAGGTCGAATTACTACTTTCTAACAAGAAAGACGCCTTTGTTTTGGAGCGGGCAACCCGTTTAGGAGTCTCCAGCGCAGTGTTTTCTAAAGAATATTGGGTAAACGGACAGGAAGTGCTCGATTTGTTGAAGGAGCACTCCATCGACTTTATTGTGTTGGCTGGGTTTCTTCTTCGCGTGCCCGACATGCTTTTGCATGTTTATCCTAATAAAATTATAAATATTCATCCCGCGTTATTGCCCAAGTTTGGTGGTAAAGGAATGTATGGCGACCGTGTGCACCAGGCGGTGGTTGCTGCCGGGGAGAAAGAGAGCGGCATTACTATACATTATATTAATGAGCATTATGATGAAGGGGATATTGTTTTTCAGGCAACTTGTCCGGTGCTCCCTTCCGATTCTCCTGCCGATGTAGCAAAGAAGGTGCATGCTTTGGAGTATCAGCATTTCCCGGTGGTTATTGAGCAACTACTTCTTACCACGCATATATAAGTGCAGTTAGTACCATGCCTTTGGCAAAAGCGACACTTCCTAAAGTCTTCTCACATTACTTGGTAAGCGCCTTCCTCTCTGCGCAGAGGATAGTCGCCTCGTAACTGTTCAAAGAGTTCCGGGTGGGCTTTTAGTGTCCGGCTATCCCTCTCCGGATTATATATCTGTAACATAGCTTCTTCGTACGTGAGTGCCTCGATAACTCGATTGGCAGGTGCCGGAGGATTGATTGCATATTTCGCTTTGATGCCAAAATGTTTGCAGAGGGCATCCAGAGACATACGGGTTGCATTGGCTTTTCCGTCAGCCGAATAGCCGGCAATGTGTGGCGTGCCGATGGATACCTTGTCCAATAAGTCAAGGTTGATTCCCGGTTCATGTTCCCAAACATCAATTACGGCATCTGCTATAGAACCGTTTTTCAATGCTTGTGACAAAGCCTCTGTATCTATAACTTCTCCCCGGGAGGTATTCATTATAATAGGTGTCTTTTTTAACGACCGAAAAAGTGTTCGTCAGCCAGGTGGTAGGTCTTGTATTTGCCTTCCTTATATAAAGGTACGTGGAAAGTAATGACATCACTTTCTTTGGCTATGGTTTCTAAAGAAGTAAAACGAACGTTTCCTTCTTTTTCTTCTCTGGGCAAGTCATTCAACAGCACACGCATACCCAACTTTTGAGCAGCCGACGCTACTTTAGTTCCTACATTTCCAACTCCGACAATGCCGATGGTCAAGTCTTTGAGATTAATGCCCCGTACTTTTTGCAGCAAAATGAGTGATGATTGGATATATTGTGCCACAGAAGCCGAATTGCATCCGGGCGCATTGGTCCACTGGATGCCAGCTTCACGACAATACGCTGTGTCGATATGGTCGAAGCCAATAGTGGCGGTGGCAATGAATTTTACGCTACTGCCTTCCAATAGTTCCAGGTTGCAGTGCGTGCGCGTGCGGATTATCAATGCGTCAGCGTCCTTCACCAACGCAGGGGTGAAGTCTTTTCCCGGTGCGTAGACTACTTCATCTGCTATCTTTTCAATGGCTTCTTTAATAAATGGTATTTTGTTATCTACAATAATTTTCATACTTGTCTTTCTTTGTTGTAGCGTACAAAGTTACTCTTTTCTTTGTGACTTACAGTAACCTTGCTTATCTTTGCGGATTTAAAGTGTTATAAATATGAAATGTATTCATATCATTACTCCAGTGAAAGATTCCATTGATTTGACTTTACAAACAGTGGAAGCTATCAGCCGTTCCAAAATTACTGTTCCTTTCCGTTACACCATTTACAATGATTTAAGTACGCCGGAAAATACGGAGCGTTTACAGAAGGCTTCGGAGGAATTTGGCTTTGAACTGATTAATCTTTCAGATTTGACCGAACATCCTTCTCCCAATTATTTGCTGGTACTTCAGGAAGCCCAGAAGAAAGCTATTGCTGAAGATGCCGGATTATTGATTGTCGAGTCGGACGTGGTTGTGAAGGAAAACACCCTGCAATCTCTTTATCATGGTGCATCACAGCGCTCTGATTGTGGTATTGCTGCTGCTGTCACTGTAGATGAGAATGAGAATATAAATTATCCTTATTTATATGCAAAAGGAAAAGAAAACCAAGTGTTTCCGGAAAAGAAACATCTTAGCTTTTGTTGTTCCCTGCTGACTCCCGAATTCATGCGTACATTCGACTTCCATTTGCTGAATCCTGAAAAAAACTGGTTCGATGTAACCATTTCTCATCAGGCACTTGAGAATGGCTTTGTCAATTACCTGTTCACAAACCTTACGGTGTGGCACCGTCCACATAGCAGTCGCCCGTGGAAACAGCTGAAGTACACTAACCCGTTGAAGTACTATTGGCTGAAACTGACAAAAGGGTTAGACAAAATTTAGTTTAATATCAGTATTTGAAGTTTATGAAGTATACATTGGTTTCTGTTATTGTTCCTGTTTATAACATGGAATTGTATTTGGAGGAGACATTGTCATCTATATTAGCGTCTGATTATCCAAATATGGAGGTGATTTTGATGGATGATGGGTCAAAAGATAGTTCTTGGGAAATAATGCAGCGTTATGCTTCCTTACACTCTAACGTTAGTGCCTATACTCAGGCTAATGGTGGGGTATCTTCGGCCCGGAATCATGCTATCCATTTAGCAAAAGGGACCTATATATTGCCTGTAGATGCCGATGATCGTATTAGCAAAGAATTCATCCGTTTGGCTGTTGATGAACTTGAACGGGATCCTGAAGTTAAAGTTGTCTGTTCCCGCGGGGAGTTCTTTGGTCAACGGACGGGAGAATGGAAACATCCTCGATACTCATTGAAGCTACTTGCACGGAAAAATATGATTTCAGTGAGCTCTTTGTATCGTAAGGAGGATTGGGAACGGGTTGGAGGTTATCGCGAGGAGATAAAAACACGTGAGGACTGGGCTTTCTGGATATCTATTCTCAAAGACGGTGGAAAGGTAGTTCGTATCAATCATATCGGATTGTTTTATCGCATTCGTTCTGGCTCAAAACGAGTAGGCAACCGTCATCGGAAGCGTGAAGTCATTGATATTCTGAATCGTTTGCATCCTGAATTTTTCGATCGTGTACTTCATGGACCACTGCATTACCAGCGAACGTGGTCGGCCTTTCTCAACAGAATTCATTCTTTCTTTCATTCCAGGAAGTTAGAGATCCATCCGAACTTTCGTGTTTTGATTCCGTTTGTGCTGTCATTGCAATCGAATTTCGAGAAAGAAGGGGAGCTGTTACACAAAGGACGAAATGAAGTAAAAGCTTTTCATTATAATAACTTTAATCTGGTAGTAAAGTCATATCATATTCCACAGTATCTGAATCGCATTATTTATGGTCTTTTTCGCGCTTCTAAAGCAGAACGTTCTTATCGGTACGCATGGATGCTGAAGGAAAAAGGCATCGGTACGCCGGATGCAGTTGCATTTGTCACTTATCGGCGCTGGTTTCTTTTTGAGAAAAGCTACTTGATCACAGTGAAATCAGCATGTACTTATACTTATAGAGATTTTTCTACTTGTACTTTTTATAATCAAGATGAAATATTGCGGAGCATTGCACATACTACTGCTTTATTACATAGAAACAATCTTTTGCATAAGGACTATTCTGCAGGAAATATTTTGTTTCGGACTACAGAAAAAGGGGTAGATGTTGAAATAATAGACCTAAACAGAATGCGTTTTGGGGAAAGTTTCTATGTCTATGGGATGTAGAAATTTTGAAAGGCTTCCCGGATCGCGTGAAATGTTTTCGATACTTGCTGCCACGTATTCAAACGAACGTGGTTTTAATGAATCTGACTGTTTGAGAATTATTGAGCGAACACATGCCAAATAATAATTTATATAATTAACGTCAGTTCAATGAATTTATCTATCTGATTTATTGGAAAATAGCGATAACATGAGTGGATTTATAGTGTCAACTTATAACATTTACTTAGTTATTTGTAATATGTGAATGTTTTTGCTTGTTGTTGAATTTTTATAATATTATTAAAATGACTGTTTCAGATTTTAAGATTTGCGTAATTGGATTAGGCTATGTAGGGCTTCCTTTAGCTCGCCTATTTTCTACAAAATTTCAGACTATAGGTTTTGATATGAGTAAGAATCGTATTGATAAATTAATGTCAGGACATGATTTTACACTTGAAGTTTCTGATGAATTATTGCAATCTGCAATTCAGAATGGTTTTAAGTGTACATACAATATTGATGATATTAAAGATTATAATTTTTATATTGTAGCTGTGCCTACTCCGGTAGATGTAAATAACAGACCAGATTTGACTCCATTG
>JARCFY010000362.1:0-26000 GCA_029233225.1 Lepidodactylus listeri | reverse complement strand
TCCAATGTATTTCTTGTATAGTATTCATTGATTACTCTTCTGTGAACTCTTGGTTAGACAACAGTGAAATTTCTTCGTTTTACAAAGTGATATCAGTACAGTGTCAGTTATCACTCCTTGTACAACCAACTTCAAAATCTGATGAATGTATCTCTGGCATTCAATGTAATTGCTCTTACGGTTGATATATCTTGATTTTATATTGTTGAGTACATATACAATGAAATGAAGCCACCTTCTATACAACTACAGTAAAAAGGTGCTCCATACTGCCACTCAGTAGGATTCCTCGGGAGTAACGCAGAAAGTCATTTTGTGTAACAAACTATTACAATTTACAATCCAATCTATTTCTTGCATAGTATTCATTGATTACTCTTCTGCGATCTCTTGGTTAGAGAACAGTGAAATTTCTAGGTTTTACAACGTGATATCAATACAGTGTCAGTAATCACTCCTTGTACAACCAACTTCAAAATCTGATGAATGTATCTCTTGCATTCAATGTAACTGCTCTTACAGTTACTATATCATGCTTTTATATGGTTGAGTACATATACAATGAAATGAAGCCACCTTCTATACAACTATAGTAAAAAGAAGCTCCATACTGCCACTCAGTGGGATTCCTCGGGAGTAACGCAGAAAGTCATTTTGTGTAACAAACTATTACAATATATAATTTCTTGTATAGTATTCATTGATTACTCTTTTCAATGATCTGTTGGTTACAGGATAGTGATATTTCTAGGTTTTACAAAGTGATATCAGTACAGTGTCAGTTATCACTCCTTGGACAAACAACTTCAAAATCTGATGAATGTATCTCTGGCATTCAATGTAACTGCTCTTACAGTTGCTATATCATGCTTTTATATGGTTGAGTACATATACAATGAAATGAAGCCACCTTCTATACAACTATAGCAAAAAGGTGCTCCATACTGCCACTCAGTGGGATTCCTCGGGAGTAACGCAGAAAGTCATTTTGTGTAACAAACTATTACAATTTACAATCCAATGTATTTCTTGTATAGTATTCATTGATTACTCTTCTGTGAACTCTTGGTTAGACAACAGTGAAATTTCTACGTTTTACAAAGTGATATCAGTACAGTGTCAGTTTTCACTCTTTGTATAAAGAACTTCAAAATCTGATGAATGTATCTCTGGCATTCAATGTAACTGCTCTTACCGTTGCTATATCATGCTTTTATATGGTTGAGTACATATACAATGAAATGAAGCCGCCTTCTATACAACTATAGTAAAACGGTGCTCCATACTGCCACTCAGTGGGATTCCTTGGGAGTAACGCAGAAAGTCATTTTGTGTAACAAACTATTACAATTTACAATCCAATGTATTTCTTGTATAGTATTAATTGATTACTCTTCTGCGATCTCTTGGTTAGACAACAGTGAAATTTCTACTTTTTACAACGTGATATCAATACAGAGTCAGTAATCACTCCTTGTACAACCAACTTCAAAATCTGATGAATGTATCTCTGGCATTCAATGTAACTATTCTTACAGTTGCTATATCATGCTTTTTTATAGTTGAGTACATATACAATGAAATGAAGCCACCTTCTATACAACTATAGTAAAAAGGTGCTCCATACTGCCACTCAGTGGGATTCCTCGGGAGTAACGCAGAAAGTCATTTTGTGTAACAAACTATTACAATTTACAATCCAATGTATTTCTTGTGTAGTATTCATTGATTACTCTTCTGTGAACTCTTGGTTAGACAACAGTGAAATTTCTACGTTTTACAAAGTGATATCAGTACAGTGTCAGTTTTCACTCCTTGTATAAAGAACTTCAAAATCTGATGAATGTATCTCTGGCATTCAATGTAACTGCTCTTACAGTTGCTATATAATGCTTTTATATGGTTGAATACATATACAATTAAATGAAACCACCTTCTATACAACTATAGCAAAACGGTGCTCCATACTGCCACTCAGTGGGATTCCTCGGGAGTAACGCAGAAAGTCATTTTGTGTAACAAACTATTAAGATTTACAATCTAATGTATTTCTTGTATAGTATTAATTGATTACTCTTCTGCGATCTCTTGGTTAGACAACAGTGAAATTTCTACGTTTTACAACGTGATATCAATACAGAGTCAGTAATCACTCCTTGTACAACCAACTTCAAAATCTGATGAATGTATCTCTTGCATTCAATGTAACTGCTCTTACAGTTGCTATATCATGCTTTTATATGGTTGAGTACATATACAATGAAATGAAGCCGCCTTCTATACAACTATAGTAAAAAGGAGCTCCATACTGCCACTCAGTGGGATTCCTCGGGAGTAACGCAGAAAGTCATTTTGTGTAACAAACTATTACAATATATAATTTCTTGTATATTATTCATTGATTACTCTTTTCAGTGATCTGTTGGTTACAGGATAGTGATATTTCTAGGTTTTACAAAGTGATATCAGTACAGTGTCATTTATCACTCCTTGTACAAACAACTTCAAAATCTGATGAATGTATCTGTGGCATTCAATATAACTGCTCTTAGAGTTGCTATATCATGCTTTTATATGGTTGAGTACATATACAATGAAATGAAGCCACCTTCTATACAACTATAGCAAAAAGGTGCTCCATACTGCCACTCAGTGGGATTCCTCGGGAGTAACGCAGAAAGTCATTTTGTGTAACAAACTATTACAATTTACAATCCAATGTATTTCTTGTATAGTATTCATTGATTACTCTTCTGTGAACTCTTGGTTAGACAATAAAAAAATTTCTACGTTTTACAAAGTGATATCAGTACAGTGTCAGTTTTCACTCCTTGTATAAAGAACTTCAGAATCTGATGAATGTATCTCTGGCATTCAATGTAACTGCTCTTACAGTTGCTATATAATGCTTTTATATGGTTGAATACATATACAATTAAATGAAGCCACCTTCTATACAACTATAGCAAAACGGTGCTCCATACTGCCACTCAGTGGGATTCCTCGGGAGTAACGCAGAATGTCATTTTGTGTAACAAACTATTACAATTTACAATCTAATGTATTTCTTGTATAGTATTAATTGATTACTCTTCTGCGATCTCTTGGTTAGACAACAGTGAAATTTCTACGTTTTACAACGTGATATCAATACAGAGTCAGTAATCACTCCTTGTACAACCAACTTCAAAATCTGATGAATGTATCTCTGGCATTCAATGTAACTGTTCTTACAGTTGCTATATCATGCTTTTTTATGGTTGAGTACATATACAATGAAATGAAGCCACCTTCTATACAACTATAGTAAAAAGGTGCTCCATACTGCCACTCAGTGGGATTCCTCGGGAGTAACGCAGAAAGTCATTTTGTGTAACAAACTATTACAATTTACAATCCAATGTATTTCTTGTGTAGTATTCATTGATTACTCTTCTGTGAACTCTTGGTTAGACAACAGTGAAATTTCTACGTTTTACAAAGTGATATCAGTACAGTGTCAGTTTTCACTCCTTGTATAAAGAACTTCAAAATCTGATGAATGTATCTCTGGCATTCAATGTAACTGCTCTTACAGTTGCTATATAATGCTTTTATATGGTTGAATACATATACAATTAAATGAAACCACCTTCTATACAACTATAGCAAAACGGTGCTCCATACTGCCACTCAGTGGGATTCCTCGGGAGTAACGCAGAAAGTCATTTTGTGTAACAAACTATTAAGATTTACAATCCAATGTATTTCTTGTATAGTATTAATTGATTACTCTTCTGCGATCTCTTGGTTAGACAACAGTGAAATTTCTACGTTTTACAACGTGATATCAATACAGAGTCAGTAATCACTCCTTGTACAACCAACTTCAAAATCTGATGAATGTATCTCTTGCATTCAATGTAACTGCTCTTACAGTTGCTATATCATGCTTTTATATGGTTGAGTACATATACAATGAAATGAAGCCGCCTTCTATACAACTATAGTAAAAAGGAGCTCCATACTGCCACTCAGTGGGATTCCTCGGGAGTAACGCAGAAAGTCATTTTGTGTAACAAACTATTACAATATATAATTTCTTGTATATTATTCATTGATTACTCTTTTCAGTGATCTGTTGGTTACAGGATAGTGATATTTCTAGGTTTTACAAAGTGATATCAGTACAGTGTCATTTATCACTCCTTGTACAAACAACTTCAAAATCTGATGAATGTATCTGTGGCATTCAATATAACTGCTCTTAGAGTTGCTATATCATGCTTTTATATGGTTGAGTACATATACAATGAAATGAAGCCACCTTCTATACAACTATAGCAAAAAGGTGCTCCATACTGCCACTCAGTGGGATTCCTCGGGAGTAACGCAGAAAGTCATTTTGTGTAACAAACTATTACAATTTACAATCCAATGTATTTCTTGTATAGTATTCATTGATTACTCTTCTGTGAACTCTTGGTTAGACAACAGTAAAATTTCTACGTTTTACAAAGTGATATCAGTACAGTGTCAGTTTTCACTCCTTGTATAAAGAACTTCAGAATCTGATGAATGTATCTCTGGCATTCAATGTAACTGCTCTTACAGTTGCTATATAATGCTTTTATATGGTTGAATACATATACAATTAAATGAAGCCACCTTCTATACAACTATAGCAAAACGGTGCTCCATACTGCCACTCAGTGGGATTCCTCGGGAGTAACGCAGAATGTCATTTTGTGTAACAAACTATTACAATTTACAATCTAATGTATTTCTTGTATAGTATTAATTGATTACTCTTCTGCGATCTCTTGGTTAGACAACAGTGAAATTTCTACGTTTTACAACGTGATATCAATACAGAGTCAGTAATCACTCCTTGTACAACCAACTTCAAAATCTGATGAATGTATCTCTGGCATTCAATGTAACTGTTCTTACAGTTGCTATATCATGCTTTTTTATGGTTGAGTACATATACAATGAAATGAAGCCACCTTCTATACAACTATAGTAAAAAGGTGCTCCATACTGCCACTCAGTGGGATTCCTCGGGAGTAACGCAGAAAGTCATTTTGTGTAACAAACTATTACAATTTACAATCCAATGTATTTCTTGTATAGTATTCATTGATTACTCTTCTGTGAACTCTTGGTTAGACAACAGTGAAATTTCTACGTTTTACAAAGTGATATCAGTACAGTGTCAGTTTTCACTCCTTGTATAAAGAACTTCAAAATCTGATGAATGTATCTGTGGCATTCAATGTAACTGCTCTTACAGTTGATATATCATGCTTTTATATGGTTGAATACATATACAATTAAATGAAGCCACCTTCTATACAACTATAGCAAAACGGTGCTCCATACTGCCACTCAGTGGGATTCCTCGGGAGTAACGCAGAAAGTCATTTTGTGTAACAAACTATTACAATTTACAATCCAATGTATTTCTTGTATAGTATTCATTGATTACTCTTCTGTGAACTCTTGGTTAGACAACAGTGAAATTTCTACGTTTTACAAAGTGATATCAGTACAGAGTCAGTTTTCATTCCTTGTATAAAGAACTTCAAAATCTGATGAATGTATCTCTGGCATTCAGTGTAACAGCTCTTGCAGTTGCTATATCATGCTTTTATATGGTTGAATACATATACAATTAAATGAAGCCACCTTCTATACAACTATAGCAAAACGGTGCTCCATACTGCCACTCAGTGGGATTCCTCGGGAGTAACGCAGAAAGTCGTTTTGTGTAACAAACTATTACAATTTACAATCCAATGTATTTCTTGTATAGTATTCATTGATTACTCTTCTGTGAACTCTTGGTTAGACAACAGTGAAATTTCTACGTTTTACAAAGTGATATCAGTACAGTGTCAGTTTTCACTCCTTGTATAAAGAACTTCAAAATCTGATGAATGTATCTCTGGCATTCAATGTAACTGCTCTTACAGTTGCTATATCATGCTTTTATATGGTTGAATACATATACAATTAAATGAAGCCACCTTCTATACAACTATAGCAAAACGGTGCTCCATACTGCCACTCAGTGGGATTCCTCGTAAGTAATGCAGAAAGTCATTTTGTGTAACAAACTATTACAATTTACAATCCAATGTATTTCTTGCATAGTATTCATTGATTACTCTTCTGCGATCTCTTGGTTAGACAACAGTGAAATTTCTAGGTTTGCAACGTGATATCAATACAGTGTCAGTTATCACTCCTTGTACAAACAACTTCAAAATCTGATGAATGTATCTCTGGCATTCAATGTAACTGCTCTTACAGTTGCTATATCATGCTTTTATATGGTTGAGTACATATACAATGAAATGAAGCCACCTTCTATACAACTATAGCAAAAAGGTGCTCCATACTGCCACTCAGTGGGATTCCTCGGGAGTAACGCAGAAAGTCATTTTGTGTAACAAACTATTACAATTTACAATCTAATGTATTTCTTGTATTGTATTCATTGATTACTCTTCTGTGAACTCTTGGTTAGACAACAGTGAAATTTCTACGTTTTACAAAGTGATATCAGTACAGTGTCAGTTTTCACTCCTTGTATAAAGAACTTCAAAATCTGATGAATGTATCTCTTGCATTCAATGTAACTGCTCTTACCGTTGCTATATCATGCTTTTATATGGTTGAGTACATATACAATTTAATGAAGCCACCTTCTATACAACTATAGCAAAACGGTGCTCCATACTGCCACTCAGTGGGATTCCTCGGGAGTAACGCAGAAAGTCATTTTGTGTAACAAACTATTACAATTTACAATCCAATGTATTTCTTGTATAGTATTAATTGATTACTCTTCTGCGATCTCTTGGTTAGACAACAGTGAAATTTCTACGTTTTACAACGTGATATCAATACAGAGTCAGTAATCACTCCTTGTACAACCAACTTCAAAATCTGATGAATGTATCTCTTGCATTCAATGTAACTGCTCTTACAGTTGCTATATCATGCTTTTATATGGTTGAGTACATATACAATGAAATGAAGCCGCCTTCTATACAACTATAGTAAAAAGGAGCTCCATACTGCCACTCAGTGGGATTCCTCGGGAGTAACGCAGAAAGTCATTTTGTGTAACAAACTATTACAATATATAATTTCTTGTATATTATTCATTGATTACTCTTTTCAATGATCTGTTGGTTACAGGATAGTGATATTTCTAGGTGTTACAAAGTGATATCAGTACAGTGTCAGTTATCACTCTTTGTACAAACAACTTCAAAATCTGATGAATGTATCTCTGGCATTCAATGTAACTGCTCTTACAGTTGCTATATCATGCTTTTATATGGTTGAGTACAGATACAATGAAATGAAGCCACCTTCTATACAACTATAGCAAAAAGGTGCTCCATACTGCCACTCAGTGGGATTCCTCGGGAGTAACGCAGAAAGTCATTTTGTGTAACAAACTATTACAATTTACAATCCAATGTATTTCTTGTATAGTATTCATTGATTACTCTTCTGTGAACTCTTGGTTAGACAACAGTGAAATTTCTACGTTTTACAAAGTGATATCAGTACAGTGTCAGTTTTCACTCCTTGTATAAAGAACTTCAAAATCTGATGAATGTATCTCTGGCATTCAATGTAACTGCTCTTACAGTTGCTATATCATGCTTTTATATGGTTGAATACATATACAATTAAATGAAGCCACCTTCTATACAACTATAGCAAAACGGTGCTCCATACTGCCACTCAATGGGATTCCTCGGGAGTAACGCAGAAAGTCATTTTGTGTAACAAACTATTACAATTTACAATCCAATGTATTTCTTGTATAGTATTCATTGATTACTCTTCTGTGAACTCTTGGTTAGACAAAAGTGAAATTTCTACGTTTTACAAAGTGATATCAGTACAGTGTCAGTTTTCACTCCTTGTATAAAGAACTTCAAAATCTGATGAATGTATCTCTGGCATTCAATGTAACTGCTCTTACAGTTGCTATATAATGCTTTTATATGGTTGAGTACATATACAATGAAATGAAGCCACCTTCTATACAACTATAGCAAAAAGGTGCTCCATACTGCCACTCAGAAGGATTCCTCGGGAGTAACGCAGAAAGTCATTTTGTGTAACAAACTATTACAATTTACAATCCAATGTATTTCTTGTATAGTATTCATTGATTACTCTTCTGTGAACTCTTGGTTAGACAACAGTGAAATTTCTACGTTTTACAAAGTGATATCAGTACAGTGTCAGTTTTCACTCCTTCTATAAAGAACTTCAAAATCTGATGAATGTATCTCTGGCATTCAATGTAACTGCTCTTACAGTTGCTATATCATGCTTTTATATGGTTGAATACATATACAATTAAATGAAGCCACCTTCTATACAACTATAGCAAAACGGTGCTCCATACTACCACTCAGTGGGATTCCTTGGGAGTAACGCAGAAAGTCATTTTGTGTAACAAACTATTACAATTTACAATCCAATGTATTTCTTGTATAGTATTCATTGATTACTCTTCTGTGAACTCTTGGTTAGACAACAGTGAAATTTCTACGTTTTACAAAGTGATATCAGTACAGTGTCAGTTTTCACTCCTTGTATAAAGAACTTCAAAATCTGATGAATGTATCTCTGGCATTCAATGTAACTGCTCTTGCAGTTGCTATAACATGCTTTTATATGGTTGAATACATATACAATAAAATGAAGCCACCTTCTATACAACTATAGCAAAACGGTGCTCCATACTGCCACTCAGTGGGATTCCTCGGGAGTAACGCAGAAAGTCATTTTGTGTAACAAACTATTACAATTTACTATCCAATGTATTTCTTGCATAGTATTCATTGATTACTCTTCTGCGATCTCTTGGTTAGACAACAGTGAAATTTCTAGGTTTTACAACGTGATATCAATACAGTGTCAGTAATAACTCCTTGTACAACCAACTTCAAAATCTGATGAATGTATCTCTTGCATTCAATGTAACTGCTCTTACAGTTGCTATATCATGCTTTTATATGGTTGAGTACATATACAATGAAATGAAGCCGCCTTCTATACAACTATAGTAAAAAGGAGCTCCATACTGCCACTCAGTGGGATTCCTCGGGAGTAACGCAGAAAGTCATTTTGTGTAACAAACTATTACAATATATAATTTCTTGTATATTATTCAGTGATTACTCTTTTCAATGATCTGTTGGTTACAGGATAGTGATATTTCTAGGTTTTACAAAGTGATATCAGTACAGTGTCAGTTATCACTCCTTGTACAAACAACTTCAAAACCTATTGAATGTATCTCTGGCATTCAATGTAACTGCTCTTACAGTTGCTATATCATACTTTTATATGGTTGAGTACATATACAATGAAATGAAGCCACCTTCTATACAACTATAGCAAAAAGGTGCTCCATACTGCCACTCAGTGGGATTCCTCGGGAGTAACGCAGAAAGTCATTTTGTGTAACAAACTATTACAATTTACAATCCAATGTATTTCTTGTATAGTATTCATTGATTACTCTTCTGTGAACTCTTGGTTAGACAACAGTGAAATTTCTACGTTTTACAAAGTGATATCAGTACAGTGTCAGTTTTCACGCCTTGTATAAAGAACTTCAAAATCTGATGAATGTATCTCTGGCATTCAATGTAACTGCTCTTACCGTTGCTATATCATGCTTTTATATGGTTGAGTACATATACAATTAAATGAAGCCACCTTCTATACAACTATAGCAAAACGATGCTCCATACTGCCACTCAGTGGGATTCCTCGGGAGTAACGCAGAAAGTCATTTTGTGTAACAAACTATTACAATTTACAATCCAATGTATTTCTTGTATAGTATTCATTGATTACTCTTCTGTGAACTCTTGTTTAGACAACAGTGAAATTTCTACGTTTTACAAAGTGATATCAGTACAGTGTCAGTTTTCACTCCTTGTATAAAGAACGTCAAAATCTGATGAATGTATCTCTGGCATTCAATGTAACTGCTCTTACCGTTGCTATATCATGCTTTTATATGGTTGAGTACATATACAATTAAATGAAGCCACCTTCTATACAACTATAGCAAAACGGTGCTCCATACTGCCACTCAGTGGGATTCCTCGGGAGTAACGCAGAAAGTCATTTTGTGTAACAATTTACAATCCAATGTATTTCTTGTATAGTATTGATTGATTACTCTTCTGCGATCTCTTGGTTAGACAACAGTGAAATTTCTAGGTTTTACAACGTGATATCAATACAGAGTCAGTAATCACTCCTTGTACAACCAACTTCAAAATCTGATGAATGTATCTCTTGCATTCAATGTAACTGCTCTTACAGTTGCTATATCATGCTTTTATATGGTTGAGTACATATACAATGAAATGAAGCCGCCTTCTATACAACTATAGTAAAAAGGAGCTCCATACTGCCACTCAGTGGGATTCCTCGGGAGTAACGCAGAAAGTCATTTTGTGTAACAAACTATTACAATATATAATTTCTTGTATATTATTCATTGATTACTCTTTTCAATGATCTGTTGTTTACAGGATAGTGATATTTCTAGGTGTTACAAAGTGATATCAGTACAGTGTCAGTTATCACTCCTTGTACAAACAACTTCAAAATCTGATGAATGTATCTCTGGCATTCAATGTAACTGCTCTTACAGTTGCTATATCATGCTTTTATATGGTTGAGTACAGATATAATGAAATGAAGCCACCTTTTATACAACTATAGCAAAAAGGTGCTCCATACTGCCACGCAGTGGGATTCCTCGGGAGTAACGCAGAAAGTCATTTTGTGTAACAAACTATTACAATTTACAATCCAATGTATTTTTCTTGTATAGTATTCATTGATTACTCTTCTGTGAACTCTTGGTTAGACAACAGTGAAATTTCTACGTTTTACGAAGTGATATCAGTACAGTGTCAGTTTTCACTCCTTGTATAACGAACTTCAAAATCTGATGAATGTATCTCTGGCATTCAATGTAACTGCTCTTACAGTTGCTATATCATGCTTTTATATGGTTGAATACATATACAATTAAATGAAGCCACGTTCTATACAACTGTAGCAAAATGGTGCTCCATACTGCCACTCAGTGGGATTCCTCGGGAGTAACGCAGAAAGTCATTTTGTGTAACGAACTATTACAATTTACAATCCAATGTATTTCTTGTATAGTATTCATTGATTACTCTTCTGTGAACTCTTGGTTAGACAACAGTGAAATTTCTACGTTTTACAAAGTGATATCAGTACAGTGTCAGTTTTCACTCCTTGTATAAAGAACTTCAAAATCTGATGAATGTATCTCTGGCATTCAATGTAACTGCTCTTACAGTTGCTCTATCATACTTTTATATGGTTGAGTACATATACAATGAAATGAAGCCACCTTCTATACAACTATAGCAAAAAGGTGCTCCATACTGCCACTCAGTGGGATTCCTCGGGAGTAACGCAGAAAGTCATTTTGTGTAACAAACTATTACAATTTACAATCCAATGTATTTCTTGTATAGTATTCATTGATTACTCTTCTGCGATCTCTTGGTTAGACAACAGTGAAATTTCTACGTTTTACAACGTGATATTAATACAGAGTCAGTAATCACTCCTTGTACAACCAACTTCAAAATCTGATGAATGTATCTCTGGCATTCAATGTAACTGTTCTTACAGTTGCTATATCATGCTTTTTTATGGTTGAGTACATGTACAATGAAATGAAGCCACCTTCTATACAACTATAGTAAAAAGGTGCTCCATAGTGCCACTCAGTGGGATTCCTTGGGAGTAACGCAGAAAGTCATTTTGTGTAACAAACTATTACAATTTACAATCCAATGTATTTCTTGCATAGTATTCATTGATTACTCTTCTGCGATCTCTTGGTTAGACAACAGTGAAATTTCAAGGTTTTACAACGTGATATAAATACAGTGTCAGTTATAACTCCTTGTACAAACAACTTCAAAATCTGATGAATGTATCTCTTGCATTCAATGTAACTGCTCTTACAGTTGCTATATCATGCTTTTATATGGTTGAGTACATATACAATGAAATGAAGCCGCCTTCTATACAACTATAGTAAAAAGGAGCTCCATACTGCCACTCAGTGGGATTCCTCGGGAGTAACGCAGAAAGTCATTTTGTGTAACAAACTATTACAATATATAATTTCTTGTATATTATTCAGTGATTACTCTTTTCAATGATCTGTTGGTTACAGGATAGTGATATTTCTAGGTTTTACAAAGTGATATCAGTACAGTGTCAGTTATCACTCCTTGTACAAACAAATTCAAAATCTGATGAATGTATCTCTGGCATTCAATGTAACTGCTTTTACAGTTGCTATATCATACTTTTATATGGTTGAGTACATATACAATGAAATGAAGCCACCGTCTATACAACTATAGCAAAACGGTGCTCCATACTGCCACTCAGTGGGATTCCTCGGGAGTAACGCAGAAAGTCATTTTGTGTAACAAACTATTACAATTTACAATCCAATGTATTTCTTGTATAGTATTCATTGATAACAAACTATTACAATTTACAATCCAATGTATTTCTTGTATAGTATTCATTGATTACTCTTCTGTGAACTCTTGGTTAGACAACAGTGAAATTTCTATGTTTTACAAAGTGATATCAGTACAGTGTCAGTTTTCACTCCTTGTATAAAGAACTTCAAAATCTGATGAATGTATCTCTGGTATTCAATGTAACTGCTCTTGCAGTTGCTATATCATGCTTTTATATGGTTGAATACATATACAATTAAATGAAGCCACCTTCTATACAACTATAGCAAAACGGTGCTCCATACTGCCACTCAGTGGGATTCCTCGGGAGTAACGCAGAAAGTCATTTTGTGTAACAAACTATTACAATTTACAATCCAATGTATTTCTTGTATAGTATTCATTGATTACTCTTCTGTGAACTCTTGGTTAGACAACAGTGAAATTTCTACGTTTTACAAAGTGATATCAGTACAGTGTCAGTTTTCACTCCTTGTATAAAGAACTTCAAAATCTGATGAATGTTTCTCTGGCATTCAATGTAACTGCTCTTACAGTTGCTATATCATGCTTTTATATGGTTGAATACATATACAATGAAATGAAGCCACCTTCTATACAACTATAGCAAAACGGTGCTCCATACTGCCACTCAGTGGGATTCGTCGGGAGTAATGCAGAAAGTCATTTTGTGTAACAAACTATTACAATTTACAATCCAATGTATTTCTTGCATAGTATTCATTGATTACTCTTCTGCGATCTCTTGGTTAGACAACAGTGAAATTTCTTGGTTTTACAACGTGATATCAATTCAGTGTCAGTAATCACTCCTTGTACAACCAACTTCAAAATCTGATGAATGTATCTCTTGCATTCAATGTAACTGCTCTTACAGTTGCTATATCATGCTTTTATATGGTTGAGTACATATACAATGAAATGAAGCCGCCTTCTATACAACTATAGTAAAAAGGAGCTCCATACTGCCACTCAGTGGGATTCCTCGGGAGTAACGCAGAAAGTCATTTTGTGTAACAAACTATTACAATATATAATTTCTTGTATATTATTCATTGATTACTCTTTTCAATGATCTGTTGGTTACAGGATAGTGATATTTCTAGGTGTTACAAAGTGATATCAGTACAGTGTCAGTTATCACTCCTTGTACAAACAACTTCAAAATCTGATGAATGTATCTCTGGCATTCAATGTAACTGCTCTTACAGTTGCTATATAATGGTTTTATATGGTTGAGTACAGATACAATGAAATGAAGCCACCTTCTATACAACTATAGCAAAACGGTGCTCCATACTACCACTCAGTGGGATTCCTCGGGAGTAACGCAGAAAGTCATTTTGCGTAACAAACTATTACAATTTACAATCCAATGTATTTCTTGTATAGTATTAATTGATTACTCTTCTGCGATCTCTTGGTTAGACAACAGTGAAATTTCTACGTTTTACAACGTGATATCAATACAGAGTCAGTAATCACTCCTTGTACAACCAACTTCAAAATCTGATGAATGTATCTCTGGCATTCAATGTAACTGTTCTTACAGTTGCTATATCATACTTTTTTATGGTTGAGTACATATACAATGAAATGAAGCCACCTTCTATACAACTATAGTAAAAAGGTGCTCCATACTGCCACTCAGGGGGATTCCTCGGGAGTAATGCAGAAAGTCATTTTGTGTAACAAACTATTACAATTTACAATCCAATGTATTTCTTGCATAGTATTCATTGATTACTCTTCTGCGATCTCTTGGTTAGACAACAGTGAAATTTCTAGGTTTTACAACGTGATATCAATACAGTGTCAGTAATAACTCCTTGTACAACCAACTTCAAAATCTGATGAATGTATCTCTTGCATTCAATGTAACTGCTCTTACAGTTGCTATATCATGCTTTTATATGGTTGAGTACATATACAATGAAATGAAGCTGCCTTCTATACAACTATAGTAAAAAGGAGCTCCATACTGCCACTCAGTGGGATTCCTCGGGAGTAACGCAGAAAGTCATTTTGTGTAACAAACTATTACAATATATAATTTCTTGTATATTATTCAGTGATTACTCTTTTCAATGATCTGTTGGTTACAGGATAGTGATATTTCTAGGTTTTACAAAGTGATATCAGTACAGTGTCAGTTATCACTCCTTGTAGAAAGAACTTCAAAATCTGATGAATGTATCTCTGGCATTCAATGTAACTGCTCTTACAGTTGCTATATCATACTTTTATATGGTTGAGTACATATACAATGAAATGAAGCTACCATCTATACAACTATAGCAAAAAGGTGCTCCATACTGCCACTCAGTGGGATTCCTCGGGAGTAACGCAGAAAGTCATTTTGTGTAACAAACTATTACAATTTACAATCCAATGTATTTCTTGTATAGTATTCATTGATTACTCTTCTGTGAACTCTTGGTTAGACAACAGTGAAATTTCTACGTTTTACAAAGTGATATCAGTACAGTGTCAGTTTTCACTCCTTGTATAAAGAACTTCAAAATCTGATGAATGTATCTCTGGCATTCAATGTAACTGCTTTTACAGTTGCTATATCATGCTTTTATATGGTTGAGTACATATACAATGAAATGAAGCCACCTTCTATACAACTATAGCAAAACGGTGCTCCATACTGCCACTCAGTGGGATTCCTCGGGAGTAACGCAGAAAGTCATTTTGTGTAACAAACTATTACAATTTACAATCCAATGTATTTCTTGTATAGTATTAATTGATTACTCTTCTGCGATCTCTTGGTTAGACAACAGTGAAATTTCTACGTTTTACGTGATATCAATACAGAGTCAGTAATCACTCCTTGTACAACCAACTTCAAAATCTGAAGAATGTATCTCTGGCATTCAATGTAACTGTTCTTACAGTTGCTATATCATGCTTTTTTATGTTTGAGTACATATACAATGAAATGAAGCCACCTTCTATACAACGATAGCAAAACGGTGCTCCATACTGCCACTCAGTGGGATTCCTCGGGAGTAACGCAGAAAGTCATTTTGTGTAACAAACTATTACAATTTACAATCCAATGTATTTCTTGTATAGTATTAATTGATTACTCTTCTGCGATCTCTTGGTTAGACAACAGTGAAATTTCTACGTTTTACAACGTGATATCAATACAGAGTCAGTAATCACTCCTTGTACAACCAACTTCAAAATCTGATGAATGTATCTCTGGCATTCAATGTAACTGCTCTTACAGTTGCTATATCATGCTTTCTTATGGTTGGGTACATATACAATGAAATGAAGCCGCCTTCTGTACAACTATAGTAAAAAGGAGCTCCATACTGCCACTCAGTGGGATTCCTCGGGAGTAACGCAGAAAGTCATTTTGTGTAACAAACTATTACAATATATAATTTCTTGTATATCATTCATTGATTACTCTTTTCAATGATCTGTTGGTTACAGGATAGTGATATTTCTAGGTTTTACAAAGTGATATCAGTACAGTGTCAGTTATCACTCCTTGTACAACCAACTTCAAAATCTGATGAATGTATCTCTTGCATTCAATGTAATTGCTCTTACAGTTGATATATCTTGATTTTATATGGTTGAGTACATATACAATGAAATGAAGCCACCTTCTATACAACTACAGTAAAAAAGTGCTCCATACTGCCACTCAGTGGTATTCCTCGGGAGTAACGCAGAAAGTCATTTTTTGTAACAAACTATTCCAATTTATTGATTACTCTTTTCAATGATCTGTTGGTTACAGGATAGTGATATTTCTAGGTTTTACAAAGTGATATCAGTACAGTGTCAGTTATCACTCCTTGTACAAACAACTTCAAAATCTGATGAATGTATCTCTGGCATTCAATGTAACTGCTCTTACAGTTGCTATATCATGCTTTTATATGGTTGAGTACATAGACAATGAAATGAAGCCACCTTCTATACAACTATAGCAAAAAGGTGCTCCATACTGCCACTCAGTGGGATTCCTCGGGAGTAACGCAGAAAGTCATTTTGTGTAACAAACTATTACAATTTACAATCCAATGTATTTCTTGTATAGTATTCATTGATTACTCTTCTGTGAACTCTTGGTTAGACAACAGCGAAATTTCTACATTTTACAAAGTGATATCAGTACAGTGTCAGTTATCACTCCTTGTACAACCAACTTCAAAATCTGATGAATGTATCTCTTGCATTCAATGTAATTACTCTTACAGTTGATATATCATGCTTTTATATGGTTGAGTACATATACGATTAAATGAAGCCACCTTCTATACAGCTGGAGGAAAAAGGTGCCCCATTCTGCCACTCAGTGGGATTCCTCGGGAGTAACGCAGAAAGTCATTTTGTGTAACAAACTATTACAATTTACAATCCAATGTATTTCTTGCATAGTATTCACTGATTACTCTTCTGCGATCTCTTGGTTAGACAACAGTGAAATTTCTACGTTTTACGTGATATCAATACAGAGTCAGTAATCACTCCTTGTACAACCAACTTCAAAATCTGATGAATGTATCTCTTGCTTTCAATGTAACTGCTCTTACAGTTGCTATATCATGCTTTTATATGGTTGAGTACATATAAAATGAAATGAAGCCGCCTTCTATACAACTATAGTAAAAAGGAGCTCCATACTGCCACTCAGTGGGATTCCTCGGGAGTAACGCAGAAAGTCATTTTGTGTAACAAACTATTACAATATATAATTTCTTGTATATTATTCATTGATTACTCTTTTCAATGATCTGTTGGTTAAAGGATAGTGATATTTCTAGGTTTTACAAAGTGATATCAGTACAGTGTCAGTTATCACTCCTTGTACAAACAACTTCAAAATCTGATGAATGTATCTCTGGCATTCAATGTAACTGCTCTTACAGTTGCTATATCATGCTTTTATATGGTTGAGTACATATACAATGAAATGAAGCCACCTTCTATACAACTATAGCAAAAAGGTGCTCCATACTGCCACTCAGTGGGATTCCTCGGGAGTAACGCAGAAAGTCATTTTGTGCAACAAACTATTACAATTTACAATCCAATGTATTTCTTGTACAGTATTCATTGATTACTCTTCTGTGAACTCTTGGTTAGACAACAGTGAAATTTCTACGTTTTACAAAGTGATATCAGTACACTGTCAGTTTTCACTCCTTGTATAAAGAACTTCAAAATCTGATGAATGTATCTCTGGCATTCAATGTAACTGCTCTTACAGTTGCTATATCATACTTTTATATGGTTGAATACATATACAATTAAATGAAGCCACCTTCTATACAACTTTAGCAAAACGGTGCTCCATACTGCCACTCAGTGGGATTCCTCGGGAGTAACGCAGAAAGTCATTTTGTGTAACAAACTATTACAATTTATAATCCAATGTATTTCTTGTATAGTATTCATTGATTACTCTTCTGCGATCTCTTGGTTAGACAACAGTGAAATTTCTACGTTTTACAACGTGATATCAATACAGAGTCAGTAATCACTCCTTGTACAACCAACTTCAAAATCTGATGAATGTATCTCTGGCATTCAATGTAACTGCTCTTACAGTTGCTATATCATGCTTTTATATGGTTGAGTACATAGACAATGAAATGAAGCCACCTTCTATACAACTATAGCAAAAAGGTGCTCCATACTGCCACTCAGTGGGATTCCTCGGGAGTAACGCAGAAAGTCATTTTGTGTAACAAACTATTACAATTTACAATCCAATGTATTTCTTGTATAGTATTCATTGATTACTCTTCTGTGAACTTTGGTTAGACAACAGTGAAATTTCTACGTTTTACAAAGTGATATCAGTACAGTGTCAGTTTTCACTCCTTGTATAAAGAACTTCAAAATCTGATGAATGTATCTCTGGCATTCAATGTAACTGCTTTCACAGTTGCTATATCATGCTTTTATATGGTTGAATACATATACAATTAAATGAAGCCACCGTCTATACAACTATAGCAAAACGGTGCTCCATACTGCCACTCAGTGGGATTCCTCGGGAGTAACGCAGAAAGTCATTTTGTGTAACAAACTATTACAATTTACAATCCAATGTATTTCTTGTATAGTATTAATTGATTACTCTTCTGCGATCTCTTGGTTAGACAACAGTGAAATTTCTACGTTTTACGTGATATCAATACAGAGTCAGTAATCACTCCTTGTACAACCAACTTCAAAATCTGAAGAATGTATCTCTGGCATTCAATGTAACAGTTCTTACAGTTGCTATATCATGCTTTTTTATGGTTGAGTACATATACAATGAAATGAAGCCACCTTCTATACAACTATAGCAAAACGGTGCTCCATACTGCCACTCAGTGGGATTCCTCGGGAGTAACGCAGAAAGTCATTTTGTGTAACAAACTATTACAATTTACAATCCAATGTATTTCTTGTATAGTATTAATTGATTACTCTTCTGCGATCTCTTGGTTAGACAACAGTGAAATTTCTAGGTTTTACAACGTGATATCAATACAGAGTCAGTAATCACTCCTTGTACAACCAACTTCAAAATCTGATGAATGTATCTCTGGCATTCAATGTAACTGCTCTTACAGTTGCTATATCATGCTTTTATATGGTTGAGTACATATACAATGAAATGAAGCCGCCTTCTATACAACTATAGTAAAAAGGAGCTCCATACTGCCACTCAGTGGGATTCCTCGGGAGTAACGCAGAAAGTCATTTTGTGTAACCAACTATTACAATATATAATTTCTTGTATATTATTCATTCATTACTCTTTTCAATGATCTGTTGGTTACAGGATAGTGATATTTCTAGGTTTTACAAAGTGATATCAGTACAGTGTCAGTTATCACTCCTTGTACAAACAACTTCAAAATCTGATGAATGTATCTCTGGCATTCAATGTAACTGCTCTTACAGTTGCTATATCATGCTTTTATATGGTTGAGTACATATACAATGATATGAAGCCACCTTCTGTACAACTATAGCAAAACGGTGCTCCATACTGCCACTCAGTGGGATTCCTCGGGAGTAACGCAGAAAGTCATTTTGTCTAACAAACTATTACAATTTACAATCCAATGTATTTCTTGTATAGTATTCATTGATTACTCTTCTGTGAACTCTTGGTTAGACAACAGTGAAATTTCTAAGTTTTTCAAAGTGATATCAATACAGTGTCAGTTCTCACTACTTGTACAAACAACTTCAAAATCTGATGAATGTATCTCTTGCATTCAATGTAACTGCTCTTACCGTTGCTATATCATGCTTTTATATGGTTGAGTACATATACAATGAAATGAAGCCACCTTCTATACAAGTACAGTAAAAAGGTGCTCCATACTGCCACTCAGTGGGATTCCTCGGGAGTAACGCAGAAAGTCATTTTGTGTAACAAACTATTACAATTTACAATCCAATGTATTTCTTGTATAGTATTCATTGATTACTCTTCTGTGAACTCTTGGTTAGACAACAGTGAAATTTCTACGTTTTACAAAGTGATATCAGTACAGTGTCAGTTATCACTCCTTGTACAACCAACTTCAAAATCTGATGAATGTATCTCTTGCATTCAATGTAATTGCTCTTACAGTTGATATATCTTGATTTTATATGGTTGAATACATATACAATTAAATGAATCCACCTTCTATACAGCTGGAGGAGAAAGGTGCTCCATTCTGCCACTCAGTGGCATTCCTCGGGAGTAATGCAGAAAGTCATTTTGTGTAAGAAACTATTACAATTTACCATCCAATGTATTTCTTGCATAGTATTCATGGATTACTCTTCTGCGATCTCTTGGTTAGACAACAGTGAAATTTCTAGGTTTGCAATGTGATATCAATACAGTGTCAGTTATCACTCCTTGTACAAACAACTTCAAAATCTGATGAATGTATCTCTGGCATTCAATGTAACTGCTCTTACAGTTGCTATATCATGCTTTTATATGGTTGAGTACATATACAATGAAATGAAGCCACCTTCTATACAACTATAGTAAAAAGGTGCTCCATACTGCCACTCAGTGGGATTCCTCGGGAGTAACGCAGAAAGTCATTTTGTGTAACAAACTATTACAATATATAATTTCTTGTATATTATTCAGTGATTACACTTTTCAATGATCTGTTGGTTACAGGATAGTGATATTTCTAGGTTTTACAAAGTGATATCAGTACAGTGTCAGTTATCACTCCTTGTACAAACAACTTCAAAATCTGATGAATGTATCTCTGGCATTCAATGTAACTGCTCTTACAGTTGCTATATCATGCTTTTATATGGTTGAGTACATATACAATGAAATGAAGCTGCCTTCTATACAACTATAGTAAAAAGGAGCTCCATACTGCCACTCAGTGGGATTCCTCGGGAGTAACGCAGAAAGTCATTTTGTGTAACAAACTATTACAATTTACAATCCAATGTATTTCTTGTATAGTATTCATTGATTACTCTTCTGTGAACTCTTAGTTAGACAACAGTGAAATTTCTACGTTTTACAAAGTGATATCAGTACAGTGTCAGTTTTCACTCCTTCTATAAAGAACTTCAAAATCTGATGAATGTATCTCTGGCATTCAATGTAACTGCTTTTACAGTTGCTATATCATGCTTTTATATGGTTGAATACATATACAATGAAATGAAGCCACCTTCTATACAACTATAGCAAAACGGTGCTCCATACTGCCACTCAGTGGGATTCCTCGGGAGTAACGCAGAAAGTCATTTTGTGTAACAAACTATTACAATTTACAATCCAATGTATTTCTTGTATAGTATTAATTGATTACTCTTCTGCGATCTCTTGGTTAGACAACAGTGAAATTTCTACGTTTTACAACGTGATATCAATACAGAGTCAGTAATCACTCCTTGTACAACCAACTTCAAAATCTGATGAATGTATCTCTTGCAGTCAATGTAACTGCTCTTACAGTTGCTATATCATGCTTTTATATGGTTGACTACATATACAATGAAATGAAGCCACCTTCTATACAACTATAGTAAAAAGGTGCTCCATACTGCCACTCAGTGGGATTCCTCGGGAGTAACGCAGAAAGTCATTTTGTGTAACAAACTATTACAATATACAATTTCTTGTATAGTATTCATTGATTACTCTTTTCAATGATCTGTTGGTTACAGGATAGTGATATTTCTAGGTTTTACAAAGTGATATCAGTACAGTGTCAGTTATCACTCCTTGTACAAACAACTTCAAAATCTGATGAATGTATCTCTGGCATTCAATGTAACTGCTCTTACAGTTGCTATATCATGCTTTTATATGGTTGAGTACATAGACAATGAAATGAAGCCAACTTCTATACAACTATAGCAAAAAGGTGCTCCATACTGCCACTCAGTGGGATTCCTCGGGAGTAACGCAGAAAGTCATTTTGTGTAACAAACTATTACAATTTACAATCCAATGTATTTCTTGTATAGTATTCATTGATTACTCTTCTGTGAACTCTTGGTTAGACAACAGTGAAATTTCTACATTTTACAAAGTGATATCAGTACAGTGTCAGTTATCACTCCTTGTACAACCAACTTCAAAATCTGATGAATGTATCTCTTGCATTCAATGTAATTGCTCTTACAGTTGATATATCTTGATTTTATATGGTTGAGTACATATACAATGAAATGAAGCCACATTCTATACAACTACAGTAAAAAGGTGCTCCATACTGCCACTCAGTGGGATTCCTCGGGAGTAACGGAGAAAGTCATTTTGTGTAACAAACTATTACAATTTACAATCCAATGTATTTCTTGCATAGTATTCATTGATTACTCTTCTGCCATCTCTTGGTTAGACAACAGTGAAATTTCTAGGTTTTACAACGTGATATCAATGCAGTGTCAGTAATCACTCCTTGTACAACCAACTTCAAAATCTGATGAATGTATCTCTGGCATTCAATGTAACTGCTCTTACAGTTGCTATATCATGCTTTTATATGGTTGAGTACATATACAATGAAATGAAGCCACCTTCTATACAACTATAGTAAAAAGGAGCTCCATACTGCCACTCAGTGGGATTCCTCGGGAGTAACGCAGAATGTCATTTTGTGTAACAAACTATTACAATATATAATTTCTTGTATATTATTCATTGATTACTCTTTTCAATGATCTGTTGGTTACAGGATAGTGATATTTCTAGGTTTTACAAAGTGATATCAGTACAGTGTCAGTTTTCACTCCTTGTACAAACAACTTCAAAATCTGATGAATGTATCTCTGGCATTCAATGTAACTGCTCTTACCGTTGCTATATCATGCTTTTATATGGTTGAGTATATATACAATGAAATGAAGCCACCTTCTATACAACTACAGTAAAAAGGTGCTCCATACTGCCACTCAGTGGGATTCCTCGGGAGTAACGCAGAAAGTCATTTTGTGTAACAAACTATTCCAATTTACAATCCAATGTATTTCCTGTATAGTATTAATTGATTACTCTTCTGAGATCTCTTGGTTAGACAACAGTGAAATTTCTAGGTTTTACAACGTGATATCAATACAGTGTCAGTAATCACTCCTTGTACAAACAACTTCAAAATCTGATGAATGTATTTCTGGCATTCAATGTAACTGCTCTTATGGTTGCTATATCATGCTTTTATATGGTAGAGTACATATACAATTAAATGAAGCCACCTTATATACAACTATAGCAAAACGGTGCTCCATACTGCCACTCAGTGGGATTCCTCGGGAGTAACGCAGAAAGTCATTTTGTGTAACAAACTATTACAATTTACAATCCAATGTATTTCTTGCATAGTATTCATTGATTACTCTTCTGCGATCTCTTGGTTAGAGAACAGTGAAATTTCTAGGTCTTACAACGTGATATCAATACAGTGTCAGTAATCACTCCTTGTACAACCAACTTCAAAATCTGATGAATGTATCTCTTGCATTCAATGTAACTGCTCTTACAGTTACTATATCATGCTTTTATATGGTTGAGTACATATACAATGAAATGAAGCCACCTTCTATACAACTATAGTAAAAAGGAGCTCCATACTGCCACTCAGTGGGATTCCTCGGGAGTAACGCAGAAAGTCATTTTGTGTAACAAACTATTACAATATATAATTTCTTGTATAGTATTCATTGATTACTCTTTTCAATGATCTGTTGGTTACAGGATAGTGATATTTCTAGGTTTTACAAAGTGATATCAGTACAGTGTCAGTTATCACTCCTTGGACAAACAACTTCAAAATCTGATGAATGTATCTCTGGCATTCAATGTAACTGCTCTTACAGTTGCTATATCATGCTTTTATATGGTTGAGTACATATACAATGAAATGAAGCCACCTTCTATACAACTATAGCAAAAAGGTGCTCCATACTGCCACTCAGTGGGATTCCTCGGGAGTAACGCAGAAAGTCATTTTGTGTAACAAACTATTACAATTTACAATCCAATGTATTTCTTGTATAATATTCATTGATTACTCTTCTGTCAACTCTGGGTTAGACAACAGTGAAATTTCTACGTTTTACAAAGTGATATCAGTACAGTGTCAGTTTTCACTCTTTGTATAAAGAACTTCAAAATCTGATGAATGTATCTCTGGCATTCAATGTAACTGCTCTTACAGTTGCTATATCATGCTTTTATATGGTTGAGTACATATATAATTAAAAGAAGCCTCCTTCTATAGCAAAACAGTGCTCCATACTGCCACTCAGTGGGATTCCTCGGGAGTAACGCAGAAAGTCATTTTGTGTAACAAACTATTACAATTTACAATCCATTGTATTTCTAGTATAGTATTCATTGATTACTCTTCTGTGAACTCTTGGTTAGACAACAGTGAAATTTCTTCGTTTTACAAAGTGATATCAGTACAGTGTCAGTTATCACTCCTTGTACAACCAACTTCAAAATCTGATGAATGTATCTCTTGCATTCAATGTAACTGCTCTTACCGTTGCTATATCATGCTTTTATATGGTTGAGTACATATACAATGAAATGAAGCCGCCTTCTATACAACTATAGTAAAAAGGTGCTCCATACTGCCACTCAGTGGGATTCCTCGGGAGTAACGCAGAAAGTCATTTTGTGTAAAAAACTATTACAATATACAATTTCTTGTATAGTATTCATTGATTACTCTTTTCAATGATCTGTTGGTTACAGGATAGTGATATTTCTAGGTTTTACAAAGTGATATCAGTACAGTGTCAGTTATCACTCCTTGTACAAACAACTTCAAAATCTGATGAATGTATCTCTGGCATTCAATGTAACTGCTGTTACAGTTGCTATATCATACTTTTATATGGTTGAGTACATATACAATGAAATGAAGCCACCTTCTATAAAACTATAGCAAAACGGTGCTCCATACTGCCACTCAGTGGGATTCCTCGGGAGTAACGCAGAAAGTCATTTTGTGTAACAAACTATTACAATTTACAATCCAATGTATTTCTTGTATAGTATTCATTGATTACTCTTCTGTGAACTCTTGGTTAGACAACAGTGAAATTTCTACGTTTTACAAAGTGATATCAGTAAAGTGTCAGTTTTCACTCCTTGTATAAAGAACTTCAAAATCTGATGAATGTATCTCTGGCATTCAATGTAACTGCTCTTACCGTTGCTATATCATGCTTTTATATGGTTGAGTACATATACAATGAAATGAAGCCGCCTTCTATACAACTATAGTAAAACGGTGCTCCATACTGCCACTCAGTGGGATTCCTTGGGAGTAACGCAGAAAGTCATTTTGTGTAACAAACTATTACAATTTACAATCCAATGTATTTCTTGTATAGTATTAATTGATTACTCTTCTGCGATCTCTTGGTTAGACAACAGTGAAATTTCTACTTTTTACAACGTGATATCAATACAGAGTCAGTAATCACTCCTTGTACAACCAACTTCAAAATCTGATGAATGTATCTCTGGCATTCAATGTAACTATTCTTACAGTTGCTATATCATGCTTTTTTATAGTTGAGTACATATACAATGAAATGAAGCCACCTTCTATACAACTATAGTAAAAAGGTGCTCCATACTGCCACTCAGTGGGATTCCTCGGGAGTAACGCAGAAAGTCATTTTGTGTAACAAACTATTACAATTTACAATCCAATGTATTTCTTGTGTAGTATTCATTGATTACTCTTCTGTGAACTCTTGGTTAGACAACAGTGAAATTTCTACGTTTTACAAAGTGATATCAGTACAGTGTCAGTTTTCACTCCTTGTATAAAGAACTTCAAAATCTGATGAATTTATCTCTGGCATTCAATGTAACTGCTCTTACAGTTGCTATATAATGCTTTTATATTG
>JARCFY010000361.1:0-26038 GCA_029233225.1 Lepidodactylus listeri | reverse complement strand
GCCGTATTCTGCATTTTTGCATCGCTGGGTATGGGGAATATGACCCAGGCAAATGCCATGGCAGGAGGGCTGAAAGAATCCTTCTATGTGCCTCCTGTCATTACGGGGATTGCGGCTATGGTCATTGTAGCGATGGTGCTGCTTGGCGGAGTCAAGAGAATTGCAGCGGTGACGGAACGAATGATACCGCTGATTTCCCTGTTTTATATAGCCGGGGGAGTGATTGTCCTGGCAGCAAACCTGCCGGAGATTCCAAAGGCATTCAACTTGATATTCACGGAGGCCTTTAAATTCCAGAGTGTGGGAGGCGGTATCCTGGGATATGGAATGCGCCAGGCGATGAAAGTGGGCATTTCCAGAGGTGTATTCTCCAATGAGGCAGGGCTTGGATCTTCGGTTATGGCACACGCTGCGTCAGACATTGATTCTGCGCCCGTACAGGGGATGTGGGCGATTGTAGAGGTATTTATCGATACCATTGTATTCTGCACCGTGACAGCATTGGTAATCCTGACTTCCGGCGTATATGATAAACAGCTCTATTTACGGAACATTGCCAGTGGCGTGGAAAACGTGGACGGTACCACATTGTGCGGAAAGGCTTTTGCCACAGTCATACCGGGCGGAGACAAATTCCTGGCGCTCTCCATGATATTCTTTGCGTTTGCCACTATCATAGGCTGGGCGTATTTTGGTGAAAGGACCTTTGCCTATCTATTTGGAGAGCGCTCTGCCATTGTGTATAAGCTGATTTACATATGTATGCTTCTTCCGGGGTGCGTCATTGCCCCTGGCCTGGTCTGGGAAATAGCGGACACTTTTAACGGATTTATGGCAGTTCCCAACCTGACGGCACTGCTGCTGCTGAGCGGGCAGGTGATAAAAGTCACAAAAGATTATATGAATGGTGGGGCAAAGCACAGGCGAATATATGCCCGGAAGCGGTCTGCACGCTAAATTATTCAATAGAGAAAAAAATATTCTTGACAATGTACAAAAAAAGAGTTATATTCTGTATAGTTACTAAACAGTAATGCAGCTAAATAGAAAAGAGGTGCAAAAGTGAGGGACTATACAGCAATTATGGCTCTTATGGAACGTATTATCCATAAATATACCCGGATGGAGAATAAAAAGCGTACCTACGGAACCGGAAAGCTTCTGTCAAAGGCTGAAATCCATACAATTGCAGCGGTTGGGGACCATCCCAATATTAATGTGACATCCCTGGCAGAGATACTGGGTATCACAAAAGGTGCAACTTCCCAGATGATATATAAGCTGGTCGATAAAGGTGTGGTGGAAAAGAAGGTTTCCCCTGAGTCAGACACGGAGGTAGTGTTGAATCTCACGGAGGAGGGACAGATAAACTATAAGGCACACAATGAATATCATCAACAGACAGGTGATAAGATTATGAATTTGTTAAAACAGATGCCGGACCCGTTTTATAATAGTATGGTGGAATACTTCTCAGCTTTTGAGCAGGCGATTGATGAAAAGCTGGAGGAGGATTCAGAATCTTAAATATCTAAAAGAATGATTGCTGTCGGTAAGACAGCAATTCTTTTACCATATATGTTTAGTAACTATACAGTAATGCAACTAATATATATTGCTATAAAACAATAAAGGAGTATATAAAATGAATACAAATCAAAACCGCATCTTTCTTTTGGATCAGGAAAATATTAAAACAGCTTTATTAAAACTTGGCATTCCGACAATGATAGGTATGTTAGTATCGGCATTTTATAATATTGTGGATGCATTTTTTGTTGGGAGGCTGGGGACATTGCAGACCGTGGCCGTCTCAGTTATTTATCCGCTGACAATGGCTGGGCTAGGCATTGGACTTTTGTTTGGAAATGGAGCCGGTTCCAATATATCCAGACTGCTTGGGAAAAAAGAGTATGAGAAAATAAGGTCTTACAGCAGTACGGCGATTTTAAGTGGTTTGTTTACCATACTCATATTAGTAACAGTGATGCTGGTGTTTTTTGATCCCATGATTATGACTCTGGGGGCAACAGAAAAGAGTTTCAGCTACGCAAAAGCATACGGCACTATTTACGTCATTGGACTGGTCTTCCATGTATTTAATATTATAATGAATCAACTGATTGTGGCAGAGGGAGGATCTTCGATTGGAATGACTGCCATGCTGATAGGAGGGATCTTTAATCTTGTACTGGATCCGGTCCTTATTTTCGGATGCAGGCTGGGTGTGGCTGGTGCAGCAATTGCCACACTTCTGTCACAGATGATTTCAACAATGATATATACGATTTACCTGTTAAGAGGAAAGACCTGCCTGAAAGTTTCCTTTCAGTATTTTAAACCCTGTGCGGAAATTTACAGAGAAGTATTTAAAATCGGCCTTCCGGTATGCCTCTTCCAGTTTTTGGCCGGAGGGGCAGTGAGCCTGACTAACATCATAGCAAAACCATTTGGTGAAAGCGCAATCGCTGCGATGGGAATTGTAAATAGAATCATGTCTTTAGAAACAAACGCCCTATATGGTTTTCTGAAGGGTTATTCCCCACTGGTGGGTTATAACTATGGCTCCGGAAATATGGAGCGTGTAAAAGAAGCGACAAAAACGGCGATATTCTGGACTACAGCAGTCAATATTATATTCGGCCTGTTCTGCATTCTCTTCGCCAAACAGTTTATATATCTGTTCAATCAACAATCTGCCCGGGTACTGAATCTGGGAAGTACGGTTCTCAGAGTGGACTCTGTTTCTTTTATGACACTTGGGATACAAATCGTAATAGGGAACTATTTCCTGGCAATCGGAAAAGCAAAACAGGGAGGAATGCTGAGTATATCCCGCCAAGGCGTATTCTTCATCCCATTCCTATTCATCTTCACCCACATCTGGGGAATCCCCGGAATGATTTCCGCCCAGGTAGCAGCCGATCTATGCGCAACCCTCGTCACCCTCCTTATATGGAAACAAGAACGTCCCCTCGCAGCCCGCCCAACAAAATCATCAACAATCAAACATATAAATTAAAGCAACAAGATAAAGAGTTTTCCCCACAACCTCCCACATCCGCCGCCAAAGATTCCCGTCTTGAAGCAAACAGCCGCAAGTGAAGGGGCGCCTTTCCAAAGCATACAGCGTAGAAGGGGTAATACACTGCCCGAAATACTTGAAGCAGCGCAAACGGAGCCCCACTGGGCGATGTTTGCGCTGCTTCTAGAATTTCGTGGCCGGGATTACCCCTTCGGGAGCGAGCTGCGGAAAGGCGCCCCTTCACTTGCGGCGTCCCTTTCAACACAAATCCCCCCTTAAGTCCGTACCGTAATCTTCCCAAGTGCTTCCGGTAAAGAGAAGGATTTATTCTGGGATACGAGATATCCAAGGATACCGCACAGGACTGCGGGAAGAATCCAGTGGAAACCGTATTGGAACAGGGGCAGCGATTCCAGCTGAACAGGCAGTGGAATATATGCGGAGACAACGGTCAGTGTACTGACGGCTGCAGCTCCCAAGGCTGCAAACCGATATACTTTTACATCTGGTATCCATTTTCCAAACAGCCCCATGAACAGGAGCAGAAGAAGAACCGGATACAGAACATTCAGGATTGGTGATGCAAGAGCCAGTATATTTTCAATGCCGAAGTTTGAGATGATACAGGATAGTGTTGCAAAACCAATGACAAAAGTACGGTATTTTACTTTCCCCGCCGTCTGCTTTTCGAAAAATGCGGCAGAGGAGGAGAGCAGGCCGATTGCCGGAGTCAGGCAGGCGGCACATACAAGGACACCAAGCAGAATGGTTCCCTTTTCACCAAGGAGTGATCCGGTGATGTGAATGAGAAGCTGAACCCGGTCTGTTTCCGGAGAGTACACCCCGGACACCGTAGCACCCAGGTATGCAAGCCCTCCATAGACAATGAAAAGAATCAAAGTCGCCAATGCCCCTGAGGCAGAGACGATACGAAATTGGCTTTTGGATTCCGTATATCCTTTCTGCTTGACTGCCAGCAGAATGGACGCGGAGAATATCATGGCTGCCATCACATCCATGGTCTGATAACCTGCGCTGACGCCCTGCTGGACTGCTCCGGATACTGCGGACTGCATATCTGCGGTTCCCAGTGGGGTCACAATCCCTTTTACAATCAGAACTACAAGTGCAACCAGGATAAGCGGTGCGAAAAATGTACCGATAATATCAATCACTTTGGATTGCTTTAAGCAGAATAAAACCACGGCTGCAAAGAACAGCACAGAGAACAGGCTGCTTCTTACAGAAGGGAAGAAAGGCGCCACCGAAAATTCATATGCAGTGGCAGCAGTCCTTGGTATGGCAATCAAAGGCCCAAGGCAGACGGCATTCAGACAGAGGATCAAAGCAGAGGCTTTGCTGCCAAGTTTTTCAGTCAGTCCTTTTGTACCTTTGCCGATTTTGGTAATGACAAGCAAAACCAGGACACTCAGTCCGATATCCATGATGATAAAACACAGAAAACTCAGAAACCAGTGCTGACCGGCCAGAAGTCCCAGATAGGGCGGGAAAATCAGATTCCCGGCGCCAAAAAACATTGCAAATACTGCAAATCCGATTATAAATATATCTTTTACATTCCCCTTTTTCATTCCATACACACCTTTAACATTATGATATATCTATCATATCGTTAAAAAATGAACAAAGCAAATTTCTGGAAGTATCTTGACAGGAAACTTTTTACGTGATTATCTATTATCAGTAGACTTTTTTTGAAGATTGCCGATGAAAAAGAAAATATAAAATGAAATGGATGCTTTTTCATAGAAATGGTGATTTTAAAGAAACGGAGGAATTATGAATATTGATGAGTGTGTGGGGAAAAACATTAAGAAGTACCGAAATGCATATCATCTCACACTGGAAGAACTGGCGGGAAGAATACATAAGAGCAAATCAACCATGTCCAAATATGAAAAAGGATTGATTTCCCTGGATGTTGCTACACTGTCCGAGATTGCCAGAGTGCTGAAGGTAGCACCTGCGCAGCTGCTGTCTGCCCCACAGGGAATTCTGAAAGATCAGGCGGGTACAGGGGAACAACTGGACAGACAGTATATGTATTCCTATGACGGGCGCAGTAAACGGATTCTGAAAAGTGTCATGGAACGCTACCGGATTCCGGACCTGGAACAGACGGCCATCAATCTGTTCTATGATGTGAGAGATATGGAAGACTGGGGGGAGTGTAAGGCGCTCTATGCAGGTTACAGCAGGACGTATGAGTTTATAGAGAACTATACCCTTCAGAACCAGAACAATCCAACCGAACAGGCGCTGATCTGCTGTATCAACAGCCTGAGCCGGACCAACAGGAAGATGGGTATGCTGACAGGATTGTCCTATAAGACCATGCTGCCGGTGGCCATCAAGGTCATGATATCTTCAACTGTGTTAAAGGAAGACCAGGAACTGATCTCGTCCCTGCTGCTGACAAAGGAAGATATCAAGATATCCAGAAAATTTAATTTATTTACCATTGACCAGTACATGGAATGAGAATGAGGAGGAACAAATGGAAACAAACAAAGGAAAAAAGAAAGTCTCGTTAACCATATGGATTTTAATTGCATTGGTGCTCGGTGTCATTGCCGGCCTTCTGCTCCAGAACAATGCAGAGATTGCCAACACGTATATCAAGCCCCTTGGTACAATCTTTTTGAATCTTGTAAAGATGGTAGTCGTACCGGTGGTACTTTTTTCAATCATGCAGGGAGTGATTTCCCTTCAGGACATCCGTAAGGTTGGTTCTATCGGGGGAAGACCGTGCTGTTTTATCTGTGCACCACAGCATTCGCCGTAACACTTGGTCTGGTATTTGCCAATCTTCTGAGTGTAGGGAGCGGATACCAGATGCCTTCTGAAACACTGGAGGCATATGAGGCGGCAGCAGAAGCCCCGTCCTTTATTGACACAATCGTAAATATCTTCCCATCCAATGCGATTCAGCCGCTGGCGGATGCAACCATGCTTCAGATTATTGTCATTGCCCTGTTTTTTGGATTTGGCATCATTCTGGCAGGAGAAAAGGGAAAAGCAGCCGGCGCTGTAGTAGAGAGCTTTTCCGAAGTCTGTATTAAGGTGATGGGAGTCATTATCAAGCTGTCTCCAATCGGTGTTTTTGGTCTTATTACACCGGTAGTAGCAGAAAATGGTCCGTCTGTGCTGCTTCCGCTGCTGAAATTAATAGGCGTTGCATATTTGGTATGTGTAATCCATATGGTATTCGTATATTCCAGCCTGGTGAAGGCCATTGCCAAGATGAACCCGCTCACGTTTTTCAAGGGTATGGGTGAGGCCATGATATTCGCCTTTTCCAGCGCCAGCAGTGTGGGAACGCTTCCTTTTAACCTGGAGTGTACCCAGAAGCTGGGGGCCAGAAAAGAAATCGCCAGTTTTGTACTGCCTCTTGGAGCCACCATCAATATGGATGGTACAGCTATTTACCAGGGTGTGAGCGTTGTCTTCATTGCTCAGATTTTTGGGATGAACTTAACGTTTGCCCAGCAGATTACCATTATCCTGACTGCAACGCTGGCTTCGATCGGTACGGCAGGCGTACCGGGGTCCGGAGTCATCATGCTTGCCATGGTACTTCAGAGTGTGGGGCTTCCGCTGGAAGGGATTGCCCTTGTGGCAGGTGTGGACCGTATCCTGGATATGGCCAGAACGACGGTTAATATTACCGGAGATGCGGCATGTACCATCTGTATTGATGCGGTGGAGAAGAAGAAAGAGCAGAAAGGGTAGCTGCTAAGCAGAGCCATTTAGCAATTAAAATACATTATGTTTACTGTTGTGTTTGCTTTTTCTCCATGATAAAATATCTATGTATCATTGAAAAGAAGTCAGAGGATAGTTTGGTGGTTTCCTTCAGAAATAAAAGCAGGAGGAAATGTAGTATGAATACACTTGAAGTGTTGACATTGGTGCTGGTGATTTTCGCAGCGCTGGCTTACATAGATAACCATCAGAAGAAAAAATAGCTATCCTCTACGGCAATAGAGGATAGCTTGTAACTAAAAATTACATCGTAATCTGAAGTGCAATCATCAGACGCACCAATGTCTTTTGATTACTTCTAAGTAAATTATACATTGGGTACTTAATCTTTTCAAGTACCCTTTTAAATTTAGCAATTTTAACCAATATCCGGACATACTAAGCGTATTCGCCCCTTACCCAACAAAATCCCCCTTAAGCTTAGGCCATACCGTCACAAGCATGGTCACAAAGCAGGCAGTCCCGCCGATGAAATTGGAAACGGGCTCCGCCAGGAACACTCCGTCTGTGCCAAGGCCGGAAAAGGTGGGAAGCCAGAGGGTCAGCGGAATAACAATGATGGCTTTGCGGAACAGGGAGAAGAATACAGCCTGTCTGGATTTCCCCAGCGCTACGAATGTAGACTGCCCTGCAAACTGCAGAGCCATCATAAAGATGCCAAAGAAATAGATATGCATGGCAGGCACGCCCTCTGACAGGAGGGCCGGTTCACTGCTGAACATACCGATAAAAAAGTGTGGAAAAAAGAATATCAAAGCCCACGCCACTGTGGAAAAGACGATACAGGATATGGTGGTAAAGCGGATAGCAGACTTCACTCTTGTGTATTCCCGGGCGCCATAGTTAAAGCTCATGACAGGCTGTGCGCCGCTGGTCAGGCCGGTGACCGGCATGGTGATGATTTCCCGGACAGAGTTGATGACAGTCATGACCCCTACATACAGGTCCCCGCCGTAATGCTGGAGGGTGGCATTGCACATAATCTGTACAGAACCATTGGTGACGGACATGACGAATCCGGACATGCCAAGCGCTGTGATTTCTTTTACAGTTCCCCCTTCCGGCTTCACAAGGCGGCGGGGGAGGGGGATGACTGCTTTTTGCCCGGTGAGGAAACGCAGGACCCAGGCAGCAGATATGAACTGGGAAATAATCGTTGCGCAGGCAGCGCCCTGCACTCCCAAATGAAAGACAAAGATAAACAGGGGATCCAGGATCAGATTCAGGACAGCGCCGATGGATACGGTCAGCATCCCCATAATACCGAATCCCTGGGCATTGATAAAATTATTCATGCCAAGGCTCACCATGACAAACAGGGTGCCAAGCAGGTAGATGGACAGATATGCATCTGCATAGGGAAATGTCACATCACTTGCGCCAAACAGGTAGAGAAGGGGACGTTTGAACAGATAACAGAATACGGCCAGGAGGAATCCTGACAACAGCAGCATGGCAAAAGAATTTGCCATGATTTTTTTCGCTTTTTCCGGCTCCCCGGCGCCTCTGGCAATGGAAAACAGAGGAGCACCACCCATACCGAATAGATTGGCAAAGGCGGTGATAATTGTGATAACTGGTAAAGTCAGCCCGATGCCGGTCAGCGCTTCTGTAGAGGTATGGGGGATATGCCCGATATAAATGCGGTCCACCACATTGTACAGTACATTAATCAGTTGTGCCAGAGTCATGGGGACTGCCAGCCTCAGAATGTTGGCAGAGACACTGCCCTTGCTGAAATCGGATACGTTGTTCATGCAGTATGGCCCCCTTTCTGATCTGCAATGGAATACCAAATCTAATTATGAAGTATAGCGTTTTTCAGATTTATTTTCAATGATGTATTGTAATGATAATCACGGCCCCGGGCACATATAATAGGTACAGAACAAAAAGAGAATAGGATGAGACGATGAAATTTTTTATGTTTCTTTCCGACATGATTGTACCCTTTATTATATTCGGGATTGTCAGTTATGGTGTCATGATGAAGGTGGAAGTCTATGATACTTTTATCAAAGGTGCCAAGAGTGGCTTTCTGACTGTCATCAAGATCATGCCTACTCTGATTGCCTTGATGGTAGCTGTGGGAATTCTCCGCGCGTCGGGCTTTCTGACCATGCTTTCGGATATGATTGGGAAGCTGACTACATACATTGGGTTTCCGGGGGAACTGGTCCCCCTCACGATTGTTAAAATGTTCTCGTCCTCCGCCGCCACCGGCCTGCTTCTGGATACTTTTAAAGAATACGGCACGGACTCCTATATCGGGCTGATTGCATCCATCAGCATGTCCTGCACGGAGACTATTTTCTATACGATGAGCGTCTACTTTATGACGGCTAAGGTAGCGAAAACAAGGTATACACTGTCAGGAGCCATGATTGCCACACTGGGCGGCCTGGCCGCAAGTGTGGTACTGGCAGGAATGATGATGTGATATGGGAAAATATACCAAATAATATGTGACCAGGCGTATGGTATAATTCCAGTAAGAAAAAGAAAAAAGAGCAGACCCCGGAGAAAGACTTATTTTGATACCCATAAGTACTTTTCGGGGCCTGCTCTTTTTGCGTAAACAGGAAGTATCAGCTGGAGATAAAATAGGGGGAATCCCGGCAGAACTGTATAAACTCCTGCATCACAGGTGTGAGGTGCTTGTCTTTGTGGTGGAGGATATTGACAAAGCGGTCCGCACGGAAATCTTTTACATTGAGTATGGTAATATTGCTGTCATCAAACGCACGCAGATGGTTCAGAGGAATGAAGGAAATCCCCAGATTTTCATTTACGGCATTGAGCAGGGCGGCGGCATCCATACTTTCCCAAAGTGGTGTGACCGCCAGATTGTGATTATAGAAAAAGGTGTCAACAGATTGTCTGGTAGGACTGAATTTTTCACGGAGAAGGAGGTCTTCCCGGGCCAGTTCTTCTGCGGTGACCTCTTTTTTGACTGCCATGGGATGGCGGTTGTTGCAGATGGCAACAATCTGGTTAATCTGAAGCAGGGACTGGGACAGGTTGTGAGGCTTGCTGGTCCCCTCCATCATGGCAAAATCAAGGTCATTGTTGGACACCATGAATTCTATGACCTCTGCATTATTTACCGTAATATATATTTTGGCATCCGGGTGTATGGCATAAAAGTCCCGGACTATCTTAGGCATATAAAAGCTCCCGATTGCAGTTCCGCATCCCACATGTATGGTTTTCTGAGCCTGAATCGATTCAAAATGTGTATCCATCTCCTCATATAGTGCAAGAATACGCTGGGCGTAATCATAAATGGTTTCCCCGAAAGGGGTAATGTAGAGCTTCCTGGACAGACGCTCAAAAAGAGGAGCCTGATAGTGCTGCTCCAATTCTTTGATGGCATAACTGACTGCAGGCTGTGCAATATAGAGCTTTTCCGCGGCTTTGGTGACAGAGCCCTCCTGGTAGACTGTCACGAATATCTTCAGATGGCGCAGTGTCATAATGCATTCCCCCTCCTTGATATGGAACTGAATATGAACAATATATAATAAATTTATTATGAAATATATATTATTATACTATTTTACATCATAAATGGCAACTGATATAATGAAAACTAATCAAAAACGGACAAATTAACAGACAATACATGGGACTAAAATCAGAAGACGGACTATTCTGACGGACTAAAGGTAGGGGAAAGAGGTGAAGAAAGAGGAGGAAAAAACGGAACCAGTCAACCAAAGAACAATAAAGGAAAAGGAACGGAGGTTATTATGAAGAAAAGGGTTTCAGTTGTTTTGGTAGTTGCTATGTGTTTATCTCTGCTGGCAGGATGTTCAGGAGGCAAGAAAGATTCATCCGGAAAGGATGAGAAAAAGGAAAAAGATCCTCTTGTAGTGGCAGTCCAGTCTTATTACTGCAGTTCCCCGGTAGGTCTGATTATGGAAGAAAAAATGGCAGAGGAATTTGACTGTCCATTTGAAATCGAAGTATTCAGCAGCGGAGCGACGATTAATGAGGCCATGGGAGAATGGGACGTTGCAGTAACCGGAGGTGCATTCGTGTATGCCCTTGCAAACTACGACTGTAAGTTAATTGCACACCAGCTGGATGGTACAGGCAACAATGACATTATGGCAAGAAAAGATGACCCGATTCTGGATGTACTGGGCGACAAAGAAAAGACTGCGGAAATGCTGCGTGGCTCCACGATATTGACCAATATAGGAACAACCGGACATTATGCCCTGACATTATGGCTGAAGAACCTGGGTGTTGAGACATCCGAAGTCAACCTTGTCAGCCAGGAATTTGCCAATGTGTACGCCAGCTGGATTGCAGGAGAGGGCGATTATGCAGTGCTCTGTGCTCCATATTGTAATTATGACTGGGACGAGCTTGGCTCGGAAGTCATTGCATCTCTGGAATCAGAAGGGGGCAATCTGTATGAGGCGACTGTGTGTACGAAGGATGCGTATGAAAACCGGTATGATGATGTTGTGAAATTCGTAGAGATGCTGTACACGGCATGTGATGAACTGGCTGCTGACGAACAGCTTGCGTTCAAGACAGCCAAGGACTGGTATGCAGAATGGGGGAAAGAGACATCTGATGAAGACGTACAGGCGGAACTGGATGCCAAGCCGTTCTTTACCTCTGAAGATGCGAAAGAAATCGACCTGACAGACTTCGCGGTCTCCTACGCAGAGTACTTCGTTGACCAGGGGCTGGTTGAAAAAGACCGGCTTGACACGGTGCGTGAGAATTGCGCGAATGATGTACTGAAGGATGCACTGGCAGCTTTTAAATAAACGGCCTGCGGATGTAAAGAATGTTTATTGAGTGATACAGGAGGGTGCCTTTAAGATCTGTAAGGCACCCTCCACCTGAAGAAAGGGTGAAAGGATGAATACATTTAAAAAAAATAGATTGAAAATGTCCATCATCTCGGTTGTTTCTATTATTGTATTTCTGGCCATCTGGTATCTGGCGACAGCAGTGCTGCACTTGGTACCGGCTCATTCCCTGCCGGATCCCATCAAAGTATTTACAACCTTTGTCACAAAGCTGAGCTCTTCTGTTCCTGAGGGGGCGACACTGCCGCAGCATATGTGGGAGAGCTTCAAGATTGCGATGATGGGATATGCCCTTGGGGTCATCATAGGAATCCCTATGGGGATTGCCATGGGATGGTTCCGGTGGATAGACAAGGTTGTACGTCCGATCTTTGATTTTCTCAAACCTATACCACCGATTGCGCTCATACCGGTTATGATAGTCATCTTTGGAATCGGTATGAAATCTAAGGCCTGTATTATTTTCTTTTCTACAGTCATTCCGTGTGTGATTAATTCCTACTCGGGCATCAAACAGACCAGCCAGATACATCTGTGGGTGGCGCGCACCTTTGGAGCGACCAGCCGGCAGCAGTTATTTACGGTGGCAATCCCCTCCTCCCTCCCCATGGTATTTGCAGGACTTCGGGTGGCAATGGGAGTCTCCTGGATGGCGCTGGTAGCAGCAGAGCTGATGGGTGCGACCAGAGGGATCGGTTACATGATTGCAACAGCCCGGAACCTGCTGCGGTCTGACATCATTATTGTCGGACTTCTGACACTGGGGGCAATCGGCATCTTCATTTCCCTGATATTTGATTTTCTGGAAAAGAAGTTTGTGAGAGGAGGAATGTAGGGTGAGCAAAACAAAAGCGAAAAAGATGGAGCACGGGCTGAAGAATGCACTGCTCCCGGTGAGCGGTTTCCTGCTGGTCATTCTCATATGGTACCTGGCCGTCAGGTACACGAATATCGGAGAACTTCTGCCGGCACCGATGGAAGTGCTGGAACGTTTTATCTATACATGTACCCATACAATCGGACGGCACGACACACTGCCCATGCATCTTCTGATCAGTCTGCAGCGAGTCATGATCGGATTCGGGTTATCCATTGTGTCAGGTGTGCTGATTGGTATCGGGATGGGCCGGTTCCGCTACGCTGAAGCAATCATAAGGCCGCTGTTTGAACTGGTCAGGCCCATACCGGGAGTGGCATGGATTCCTCTTTCTATTATCTGGTTTGGAGTCGGGGAGACGGCGAAGATCTTCATTATCTTTATGGGAGGATTTGTAAATATTGTAGTCAACACCTATGCAGGGGCGAAAAGGGTGGACGAGGACATCCTGAATGTGGCGTATATGCTGGGTGCCAACAATATACAGACATTTTTCAAGGTTGTCATTCCGTCCTGCGTACCCTATATTTTCTCCGGGCTGCAGGTAGGGCTGTCTACATGCTGGATGGCAGTACTGGCGGCAGAGATGGTGGCATCTACCAGAGGTGTGGGCTGGATTATTACGGCAGGACAGGAAGCAGGCGATATGACGCAGATATTTGTGGGTATTATTGCAATTGCCATTACAGGACTTTTGCTGGCAGGAATCATGAGGACAATGGAACGGATTCTGTGCAGATGGAGGGTGAGAGGAGCATGACAGAGAAGAATAAGAAACCGGTCATTGAATGTAAGCATGTCACCAAAACATTCTACAATGAGTCCGGAGATCATCTGGTGGTTGATGATCTGAATTTTGAAGTATATGAAAATGAATTTGTCGTTTTGTTCGGGCCGGGACAATGTGGAAAAACTACGGTTCTGAACCTGATTACAGGGCTTGAGAAAGCGACAGAAGGAGAAGTGACGGTCAATGGTGAGAAAGTGGCCGGGCCGTCGCCGAAACGTGGGATGGTCTATCAGACAACGAATCTCTTTATGTGGTACAACGTCATGAAAAATGTGGAATTTGGCCCCAAAGTACGGGGAGTCCCGAAGGAAGAGCGGAGAGAAAAGGCCCAATATTACATTGACCTGGTGGGTCTGACTGGCTTTGAAAAGCATTTTCCGGTCAAACTTTCAGGAGGGATGCAGCAGAGGGTCGGCATAGCCAGGGCTTACTGCAATGAGCCGGAAATCATCTGCATGGATGAGCCATTCGGGCATCTGGATGCCCAGACCAGGTATCTGATGGAAGAGGAAGTAGAGCGGATCAGCAGCAAGGAGAAGAGGACCGTTGTATTTGTGACTAACAATGCGGAAGAAGCCATCTATCTGGCTGACCGGATTATTCTGCTCCACAACTGCCCCACATCGGTACATAAGGAATACGTTGTAGATTTCCCAAGGCCGAGGGATTATACAGCACCGGACTTTCTGGAGCTGAGGGAACAGATTACTCAGGATATGGACAAGACACTATAGGGGAAGGAGGCACAGATATGCAGGAAGAAATAAAAGTCAGTGTAGAAAACCTAACAAAAAGTTTTGGAGAACTCCTTGTTCTGGATGACATCTCTTTTGATGTAAAAAAGGGTGAATTCCTCTGTATTGTAGGTCCCACAGGATGTGGCAAGACCACATTCCTGAACAGCCTGACCGGGCTGTATGAGGCAGATTCCGGTAAGATTACCATGAACGGGGAGCCAATTGACTTAAAGAAGCATGATATTGCATATATCTTTCAGGAATATTCCACCATGAGCTGGTTGACAGTGGAGGAAAATATTCAATATGGGCTCAAAATCAAGCATTATGAACAGGATAAAATGAAGGAACGGGTCGAGAACGTTATGAAAATTGTAGGGCTTACCCAATACCGGGATTATTATCCGAAACAACTATCTGCCAGCATGCTGCAGAGGGTCGTCATTGCCCGGGCTTTTGCAGTGGAACCGGAGCTTCTGCTGATGGATGAGCCGTACGGCCAGCTGGATTTGCAGTTGAAGTACCATCTGGAAGATGAACTGATCCATTTATGGGAGAAGACGGGCACCACGGTTATTTTCATCACTCATAACATTGAGGAAGCCGTGTACCTGAGCAACCGGATACTGGTGCTCACCAATAAGCCCACCAAAATTAAAGAATCCATTGACAACAGCCTGCCAAGGCCCAGGGTGATATCTGCTCCGGAATTTGTGCAAATCAGGAACCGGGTGACAGATCTGATTAAATGGTGGTAGGCCGGAGAAAAGGAAGGTATAGAGATGAAAAAGAAAAATATTTTATTTTTATTTGCGGATGATATGCGGTATGACACGGTTTCCGCTCTGGGGAATCCGGAGATTCAGACGCCGAACCTGGATGAACTTGCCGGCAACGGGACAAGCTTCCTGAACGCACATATTCCCGGCGGGTCTTTTGCAGCAGTATGTATGCCCAGCCGGGCCATGCTGAATACAGGGAGAAGCCTGTTCCACCTGAATCATTTCGGGGAGTCCATCCCCGAGGAGCATGCGCTGCTGGGAGAGACACTTCTGGAATCCGGCTATAACTGCTTTGGTACCGGGAAATGGCACAACTGTACCAGGTCCTATGCACGCAGTTTTAACAGCGGGGCGGAGATTTTCTTTGGCGGAATGTACGACCACTGGAAAGTACCGGTCTACCATTTTGATGAGTCCAGGGAATATCCCAACCGTTTTCCGGATGTAATGAATCCTGCCTTTGACAATTTTGTAGTGCCCAGGACTTATGACCACATCAATGGGGGTACCCACTCTACAGATCTGTTTGCAGATGCTGCCTGTGACTATATCCGTGGATACGACAGTGAAAAACCGTTCTATATGTATGTTGCATATATGGCACCTCATGACCCGCGGTCCATGCCAAAGAAATATGTGGACATGTACGATCTGGACAGCATCAGCCTGCCGCCCAACTTCTATCCGGAGCACCCATTTGACTTTGGCGTCAGTGATGTGAGGGATGAACGTCTTCTGAAGACACCGAGGGATGAAGAGGAAGTCAGAAGGGAAATCCGGGACTATTATGCCATGATCAGCCACCTGGATGACACAGTGGGGCAGATTATACAGACACTGAAAGAATCCGGGATGTATGAGGATACCATCATTCTGTTCTCTGCAGACAATGGTCTGGCTGTGGGTGAGCATGGGCTTCTCGGGAAACAGAACAATTACGAACATAGCATTAAAGTTCCGTTCATCATCAGTGGTCCAGATATTCCGGTCAATGAAACCAGGGACAGCTACATCTACCTCTTTGATATCTTCCCGACTCTGTGTGAATATGCAGGAGCCCGGATACCGGATACCGTAGAAGGAATCAGCTTCAAACCAGTCATTGAGAATAAGGATGTAAGGACCAGAGACTACCTGTTTGCTGTATTTGCAGATAAGGTCCGCAGCATTAAGGATTATGATTATAAATTGATTGAATATAAGTGCGGGGATATGAGGCGGACGCAGCTCTTCCATATTAAGGCGGATCCATGGGAGCTTCAGGATCTGTTCTGGAGTGAGGAAATGCAGCCCAAAGTGCAGGAACTCCGGAAGAAACTGCGGGAGTATGCAGAACAGTGGGATGATCTTAAAAATGAAGAAGGACAAAGCTTCTGGCTGGAATATAAACGGGTGGAAGAAGAAGTCTGGTGTTATTAATAAGAAGGGAAACAGAAAGGGAACTTGCATATGAGGAGTATTTTATTTTTATCGGATACGGTAAACCGGAGATTCCTGGACCTGTATAACCAGAGCGGAATCCATTTGCCCAATCTGGACAGGCTGGCAGGGAGATCGGCAATATTTGAAAACCATTTCACCGGTTCTGCGCCATGTATGCCGGCGAGGCGGGATATCATGACAGGACGGCTGAACTTTCTGGAGCGCAACTGGGGGCCTGTTGAGGCATTTGACTATACGCTGCCCCAGGCGCTGCGCGCCAACGCAATCTGTTCACACATGGTGACAGACCACTATCACTATCTGGAAATCGGCGGTGAGAATTACTGCCAGATGTTCGACAGCTGGGAGATGGTGCGGGGGCAGGAGTGGGACCCTGTGGTATCCAGGATCCGGGAAAAAGAAATTCCCAGACACTATGGAAAAATGGTGCCCCAGTACTGGTATAACAGAGACTTATTCAAGGAGGAGGAAGCATCCTATCCAAGCCCTGTCACCATACAGAAGGCAGCAGACTGGCTGGAGGAAAACCATGACCAGGACAATTTCTTCCTGTGGATTGAACCATTTGACCCCCATGAGCCGTTTGAAGTGCCGAAGGAATATCTGGATATGGTGGATGATTCCTATGAAGGGATCCTTTACATGTGGCCGGAATACAGGCAGGTGGAGGAAGCCGGTATTACCGGTGAGGCCCTGGAACATATCCGGAAGCGGTATCTGGCATTACTTCTGATGACAGACCAATGGCTGGGAAAGGTGCTGGATGTAATGGACCGGTACGGGATGTGGGAGGATACCATGTTCATCTATACCACAGACCACGGTTATATGCTGGGCGAGCACGGGTATCTGGCCAAGAACTATATGCCTGCTTACAATGAAGTGTTCCATATCCCCCTGGTAGTCCATCTCCCGGGAGATGAGGGAGCCGGGACGCGCATAACAGGGCTCACACAGAATACGGATATTATGCCCACTCTGCTGGAATTTTACAGAATCAAAGAGGAGAGCCTCAGGAACCCCATGCATGGAAAATCATGGTTCCCTCTGATAAGGGGCGAGAAGGAAAAGATTAGGGACAGCGCTCTGTATGGTTATTTTGGAAAGCAGATGAATATTACGGATGGCCGTCTTACATACTTCAAGGCTCCAAACAAGGAGAACCGTCCGCTGAACCTCTACACCTCCATGCCGACAGATATCAGGGCATACTTTGATGCGGACCGGCTGAAACAGGTGACAGATGTTACGGCAGGAAGTTATTTATCCTGGACCGATTATCCGGTCTACCGTATTCCGGCAGATAACATCCGGGATAATAATGACGCGACGCTCCGCTTCATCTATCTCATGGACTGGGAGATGGAGAACCAGCTGTACGACCTGCAGGAAGATTATATTCAGGGAAAGAATCTGTATAATCAAGAATCTGAACAGGTCGGTTACATGGAAGAACTGATGCGTGCGGCGCTTGAGGAACATGATGCGCCGGCAGAGCAGTTAAAGAGGCTGATGCTGACTTAAGAACAGGGATTCACAAGAAGGGAGTATGAGGATGCCGGCAATGACTGTAATGATAAAACCAGTATCAGGCAGCTGTGACCTTCAATGCGATTATTGCTTCTACCGGGATGAAACGAAAAACCGGACGACAGAATCTTATGGGGCTATGGGGCTTGATACACTGGAAGAAGTTTTGAAAAAAGTACTTTCCTATGCGGATGGTGAGTGTACCATTGCCTACCAGGGTGGGGAACCCACACTCCGTGGGTTGGAATTTTACCGGAAGTCCCTGGAATTTCAGGAACAATATAATGTTAAGAAGGTAAAAATCAACAATGCCATCCAGACAAACGGATACGGCATCAATGAAGAATGGGCTGCATTTTTGGGTCGGAATCATTTCCTGACAGGTCTCTCCCTGGACGGGACGAAAAAGACTCATGACCTCTACCGCAAAAATGTCCGGCAGGAGGGCAGCTTTCATCGGATTATGGAGACAATCCGGCTCCTTGAAAAGTATGAAGTGGAATTTAATATCCTGACAGTGGTGCATAAGTATACGGCTGCACAGGTGGACAGAATCTACAAGTTCTACCAAAAAAATCATCTGGATTACCTGCAGTTCATCCCCTGCCTGGACCCTCTGGGCGAACTGGCGGGCGGACGGGAGTATTCCCTGACCCCGGAGGCATACGGGACTTTCCTCATGCGCCTGTTTGACCTGTGGTATGAAGATGTAAAGACCGGATGCCAGCCCTATATCAGGCAGTTTGAGAATATCCTGGGCATGCTGCTTGGCATGGCTCCGGAGGCCTGTGACCAGAGAGGAATCTGCGGGATGCAGTATGTGGTGGAGGCAGACGGGGCAGTGTACCCCTGCGATTTCTATGTGTTGGACGAATATCGTCTGGGCAGCCTGAAGTGTGAGGATATGGAAGCCCTTGACCAGAAGAGAAAGGACATCCGGTTTATTGAGACATCCATGGACTTTCCGGACGAATGTAAAAGCTGCCGGATGTTTTATCTTTGCAGGGGCGGATGCAGGAGGCACCGGTGCACGGAGGACGGCAAAAATTACTTTTGCCCATCGTACAGGCAATTTTATACATATACGATGAAACGCTGGGAATGCCTGGCCCGGGAGGTAGTCCGGCAGAATGAGTCTATGCACCGGAAGCAAAACAGGAGAATATAATGATTATTATCTTGGGACTGGTTAGTTTTATTGCTTCCGTGACAGGGGCAGTGTCCGGAATCGGTGGTGGTGTCATCATTAAGCCGGTCCTGGACATGCTCCATATCATGGGAGTCAAAGAAATCAACTTCCTTTCGGGGTGCACCGTATTGACCATGACGGCTATTTCTGTAGGCAGATCATTCGTCAGTAAGGAATCAGAGATTGAACTGAACCAGGGTACCCCGCTGGCAATCGGCGCGGCCCTGGGCGGTACGGCAGGGAAAATCCTGTTCACCATGACAGCGGAGAGGCTGGGCAACAACCGTTTGCTTGGCATGCTGCAGTCCTCTGTCATGCTCGTCATTATACTGGCGGTCTTCGTGTACATGATTTTGGAAAAAAGAATCCGCACCCGCAAGGTCAAACGGCTTGCCCCCTGCGCCGGAATCGGGCTGGTACTGGGACTGCAGTCTGCATTCCTTGGAATTGGGGGAGGGCCGGTGAATCTGGTTGTGCTCAGCTATTTCTTTTCCATGGAGAGAAAAAAAGCTTCCCTCAATTCTCTGTATATCATATTGTTTTCCCAGATATTCAGCCTTGCAGTGACTATTTTGGAGGGAAGTGTCCCGCAGATTCCGGCAGTATACCTGATTGTGATGGCAGGAGCAGGATTCCTGGGAGGACTGGCGGGAAGCAGTGCCCGGCAAAAGATGACTTCCAGATACATCAATATCCTGTTTACCATTCTTTTGTTAGTCCTGATCGTCATCAATGCCGGAAATATCCTCGGCTATCGAGGTGTATGAAGAAGATTTCTCTGTAAATACTGTTAATATCATGATAAATGTGATGGAATACAGTCATTTACGGAAGGAGTCTTTTTTATGTTGATTGTAAACGGGAATATCTATACCATGGCAGGGCCGGTGATTGAGCGGGGATTCGTCAGAACCAGGGGAAGCCGGATTGAATCAGTAGGTACTATGGAAGAGCTGGAGATACCGGAGGGGGAGGACCGATCCTGGATGTGGGAGGAGCCTGGGTCTTGCCGGGACTGATTGAAGCCCATGCCCATATCGGGATAACAGAGGAAAAGACAGGACTCATCGGGGACGACTGTAATGAGCCGACGAACCCGGTCACCCCGTTCCTGCGGGCCATTGATGCAGTCAATGCCATGGACCCGGCATTCCATGACGCGGTAATGGCCGGCATTACTTCCGTACTGACGGGACCGGGCAGCGCCAATGTAGTTGGGGGCCAGTTTGTATTTATGAAGACATATGGCAGATGCGTGGATGAAATGATTGTAAAAGAACCGGCAGCCATGAAGGTGGCGTTTGGGGAGAATCCCAAAACAACGTACGGGGACCAGAATCTGTGCCCTGCCACTAGGATGGGAACAGCGGCCATGCTGAGACGGGAGCTGTTCCGGGCAGTGCAGTACCGGCAGGATAAGGAGCAGGGGCTTCTGGACCGGGAGGACTTTGATCTGGAACCGTGGCTTCCCGTGCTGAGAAAAGAAATTCCCATGAAGGCCCATGTGCACCGTGCAGACGATATTCTTACCGCCATCCGTATCGCCAGGGAATTTGATGTAGAACTGACACTGGATCACTGTACAGAAGGCCATCTCATTGCAGAACAGATTGCAGAATCGGGATTCCCGGTCATATCCGGGACAGGGCTGACTTCCAGGTCCAAACAGGAGGTGGAGTATCTAAGCTTCAAGACAGCCGGAGTCCTGGCGGAGGCGGGAGTGCTGACTGCCGTGACCACAGACCATCCCGTTGCACTCATTCAGTACCTGCCGCTCTGTGCGGGACTGGAGGTGAAGCAGGGGCTGTCCATGGAGGAGGGGCTTAGGGCCCTGACCATCAACCCTGCCAGAATCTGCCGGGCAGCAGACCGGGTCGGGAGCCTGGAGGCAGGGAAGGATGCGGATATTGCCGTGTTCACGGGGAATCCGATGGAAGTATTTACTGAGACCTTATACACCATCATTGATGGGGAGGTGGTGTATGAAGGAGGGGAGTTTGTAGATTAGCTAGTCCATGTGGAGCAGGACGTCCAGGTCATTGGTTATACCTGCCGGAAAGCCCGGATCTGACTCAAAGGCTGTTTTGACCTGGTGATACAGGGTGTGGTTGGCAAGTCTCAGAAAGATGGCACACCGGACGGGATCGTGCCGGACCAGAATATTTGCTGTATCACTATGGGAGAGAAGCTCAGCGGCGTTTGAGAGATATTCGGTAGACATGGCAATCCCCTTGTCCGGAGCCAGGCTCCGAGCAAAACGTAAACGGGGTGTTGTTAAAATATCACTACCGTATACTCTGGAAAAATAGGGAAATGTGTCTGAAGCATTATTCAGAGAATTCATAGCCCTGTCTGGCTTACTAAGATAACGGCGTTGCTTCCTGAGAGATAGAGAGGCAATATTCGCTGAACGCGCACTCTGCATTGCAGCAATATCTGCCGCTGCAGTTCCAGTAAGGTCAAGACCAGTAAGCTGCAGTGACGGGGAATTGATGTCATTTACATTTAGGCTCCTCATGCCGGGACTACCCGGAATGCTTGCATTATGGGTGCGGGAGTAGAGTGCACGCTGGAGGCGAATAAAGTCATCTACCCCAAGATTGTGTTCAAAGTGGTGAGCCATTTCGTGGACAAATGTTCGATTTGTGGTGAATTCAGTATTTATTCTTCTGGTAGAGTCACGGGTATCAATAAAATTAATGTTATTATTACTGTAGGTGCCAAGGGTCCCGCTGCCAGCAGTAGGAGAAACTGCTGTAAGGGAGAGATCCGGCATGTTTGCGGGGGTATCTGCCATTAGTTTATTTGCAATTTCCTCTGCATGCTGAATGGCATGGAATCTGCTCTGGCGGATACCGGCGCCAAAGTGTTTAGGCATGCTGTCGGCAAGAGTTGGAGGGGTATTTCCCATAGGCCCCCTGCCCCCTGCGGCAGTCTTGTCTACATGGAATCCCCCGGCAGCAGGTGTCCCGGGCGTAATCAGAAAATAAATACCGCCCGGAAACAGAGCTCCGAGAAGGGCATTCATTAATATATGTTTTAAAACAGCTGAATGGGTGCCGTAATCAAAAGCATTTGTTTGAAGCAGTGAATTTGACGTATCATTGTAGGTATCGGAATCACCCAGACCTCTTTTTAATTTGTCTTGGTGGAAATGAAAGCCAACGCCATAATGTCTGCGCATACAGCTCAGAAAATAGGCTTTGGATTAAGGGAATGCCTGCTGCGGTTCTGAAAAAGGCTGGGGTCATGAAGGCCTAATGCAGCAGCGTTATTCATGACAGCCATATAATCAAGAGAACCGGTGGGGGTAAGATAACCGTCTCGTTGGCCAAATCACGAACACGTGCGATGGCAAGAGCTGCAAGCTCGGGAACTCTTTGGACCACTGGCATGGTCGTCTGGATTTTGTATCTGAAAGTATCAGTAGACGGAGCGCTAGATGTCCGCCTGATGTCGGTATGTGTATACATAAGAACCCTCCTTTTCTCTCATCATACTTCTTTCTATCACAGAAGGGTCCCGGGATTCATATAATACAGCTTTATGTCCTATTTTGCATCTTTTCCAAGCATCTGGCTGCGCAGAATGCTAAATGGCGCGGGGCCGATATCCAGTATTTCTTTATGGAACCGTTTTTGTGAAAAATCATCTCCCCACTGTTTTACAGCATCTTTTTCAGTTCTAAGAATTCCACATAACCAATGTAATATTTTAAGTAATTGCCCGGATCTGCAATAATCAGGTCATAAATGTTCTCTATGGTGTTGTTGTCGGTGATGCCGTATCCGCGGAAGAAGGCCACCGTATCTACCAGGGTCCAGCCATCCGAGTGGATGCCCATATCTGCCAGTGCATAGAGACCCAGGATAACGGAGGTGTTGTGCTGCATGAGGGTGGCCTGGTCAGTGGGCAGGGTAGTATAGTAGTAACTGAGCATTTCGCTATAAGTAGCCCAGCCCTCAGTGTAACCGCCAAAATTCAGGATACTGCGGATGGGGTTGGGATTCCGGCTGGCGAAGTATACCGTCTGGTACAGGTGTCCCGGATACCCTTCATGGGCCAGTGTTGTGTAGAGATCCAGGTCGTCCGGCAGATGTCCCTGGTTGATGTAGATGACATTTTCACCGGTATTGTCTAACGCCGGAACCATATAGAAGGCCGGGCTCAGATATTCTTCCATTTCTTTCTGCACATATTTTACGTTGGTGGCCACCTCGGGGGGAGCCGGGAAAGAGCCGTTCAGCTTGGTTTTCAATTCCTCCAGAATAGCAGATGGGTCGGAAGTTTCCAGAGTGACGGCAGCTGTCTCAAGGGCAGCCGTTTCAGCAGCTTCGGTAGTTTCCGAGGTATCTGTATCTTTCTCCTGGGCAGCGAGGACGGCCTGCATAGCTACCAGGTCGTCTGTCATCTGGGAGCGGGTCAGGTCCTGAAGCTCCGGATGCTGCGGTCAGTACCGGTTTCCTGTTTTACCAGATGCTGGTAGTAGGCTGTTCCGTCCGGATAGTAACACAGACCGTTGTTGTTTTTTCCGGTGGTGCGAAGAGACGTAAGAGTATCCAGGAGCTGAGTGTATGCAGGAAATACAGAATCTTTCACAATCTCACGGTTCTGTTCAGTGTAGGATGAGCGCTGTTCTTCTGTCAGTCCCTCGATGTTGTCCAGGCGCTGTTCAAAGGAAGTGTACAGGTAATGATTGTCGCCCAGTGCCAGGAAGGACTGGCATTCCTTGATAATGGCATCAGCTGTGTAGGAGGCCATGAAAAGCCCTGCCTCAGATTTGCGTTTTTCCAGGTCACAGAGAGACTGAAAATATTCGGGTGTTTTCTTAAGCAGGGCCAGATATGTATCGATGTCATGTTCCGATTGGAGCTGGTATTCAGACAGGAGGACCGGAGCTGTGACTGGGTTCCGGTGAGAGGGCTCAAAGGTTCCTCGTACAGAGAATAAGCAGCTCCGTCGAGAGCGGTTTTCAGATAGCTTTTGAGGATATCGTAGGTCAGCTGGTTTTCCTCGGAGAGCTTATCGTAATTGAATTTCTCAAGTGCAGCCAGGCAGTTCTCAATGGATGCGCTGGAGGCAGCAGGATCTACGGAATAGGACCCCAGGGATACCGGGTCTTTTTTAATCCCATATTCTTCCGGTTTTGAAGCGTGTAGTGGAGGGTGATAGAATTAGAAGATACCTCTTCCTGAAATAAGGAAGAGGTAAACTTCTGGAAGTCTGCATTTACGAAACGGGAGCGGTAACGGCGGTTGGAACAGCCGTGAAGATTCCGATAAATACAATGATGGAGAGAACTACGATGAGCGCAATGCGCAGTTTCCTGAAATCAGGGTCTTTAGAATTAGGAGAATTGAATGACATAGGTAGCTCCATAGCGTTTTTACATACTTATGAATGGGGACAGGGAAACATGCGACAGGGACAGACCCAAACAAGTGGCAATATTACCCATACCTGTTGAAATAACGACAGATATTGCATATAATACTAAATAGCGACAGCGTTTTTAACAGATTATTTATATTATATCTGGTATGTGTCAGAGGAGGAACAAGGATGGAGAGTATCACAAGAGAATTAGAAGAGCTGACAAAACAAGCATGTGCCTATTATTATAAGGAGCGCAATTATGAAAAGGTTAAAGCCCTGTTTTCAGATCATATTACCTGGGTTGGAAGCGGAAAGAATGAAATATGCCTGAATGCAGAGGAGGCAGCCCGGTACTTGGCTGAGGAACAGAAAATATACGGTGGGGAATTCGAAGTTCAGGATTACTGGTGCCAGGCATCGGAAATTAATGAGAATATAGGTCTTACTATGGCTACTGCCATGGTCCGTACCCCGGAAAAAGAACAGTATATGATGGAAGCCAATATGCGTTTCTCTATTGTATGGGAGAAAGTAAACGGAAATTGGAAAATAGTCCATCTGCATAATTCCGTGCCGGATAAGGATATGGGAGAGAAGCGGTTCTTTAATACGGAGATGGCAAGGACGACTTATGACATTGTGACAGCCCAGCTGCGGAAAGCCGGCCGCATGGATTCCATGACCGGAATTAATAATATGGAAGGCTTTGTGGTAGAAGCGGAAAGTATTATTAAAGAGAACCCGGACAAGAAGTATGCAGTCATTAAGTTTGGAGTCAGGGACTTCCGGTACATTAACAGAACTTATGGTTTTCTGACTGGGGACAAGCTTTTAAAATGTATTGCAGAAAATCTGCAGAAGTGCTGCCGGAAGTCAGAGTGCTGCGGCAGAGTAGAAAAGGATATCTTTCCCTGCTTCTGCTATACAAAGATAATGAAAAGCTGGATGCCAGAATGGATGAAATCAGACGAAATCTGACCAGTAATGAATGGATTAGTGAAATGGATTTGAGTGAAATGGATTTGAATGTGAACCTGAATGCAGGAATCTATATTCCTTCGGATATACGTGTGGAGGGAATGAAAGGGATGCTGGATAAGGCCCTGATGGCTATGCAGAGTATTAAGAAATATGTGAAAGAAGACCACTTTGCATACTACAGTGAGTGGATGCTGAATCAGCAGTACAATAACAGCCAGATTCTGATGAAGGCCTCATCAGCCATGGAGAACGAGGAATTCAAGCTCTATATCCAGCCCCAGTTCTGCATTAAGGACCGCAGCATTGTGACCGGAGAGGCGTTGTGCCGCTGGGAGACCCAAGATGGTACCTTGATTATGCCCAATGATTTTATTACTCTTTTTGAAGATTATAATATTATTTCCAGATTTGATTTCTATATGCTGGAACTGATCTGCCGTCAGATGCGGGAGTGGATGGATGCGGGGCTGGAACTGATACCCATCAGCATTAACCAATCCAGGGTACATATTGAGGAACCCAATTATCTGGATGACTTCTGCGGTGTTGTGGACCGATATGGGATCCCACGCAATTATCTGACATTTGAGCTGACAGAGTCAGCCTTTGTGGAGCAGGGAGAGAAGATTATCCAGCTTGCAGGTGAACTTCACAACCGGGGCTTTCAGCTGGCGATTGATGACTTTG